>PVIA01002263.1:0-220468 GCA_004024845.1 Tonatia bakeri
CCTACCTATGTTCTCCTCTAGTACTTTAATGGTGTCACGATTTATATTTAAGTCTTTTATCCATCTTGAGTTTATTTTTGTGTAAGGTGTAAGTTGGTGTTCTAGTTTCATTTTTTTGCATGTTGCTGTCCAGTTCTCCCAGCACCATTTGTTGAAGAGGCTATTTTTACTCCATTTTATGTCGCTGCCTCCTTTATCAGTTCTTTCCAATTCTGTTCTTCTGTCCCCTCACTTTCCACTCCCTATGCCCCAGATTCGGGCTTCAAACACTGGGCTCTGCTGAGTGGCTCAGGAACTGGATAATTCCCCATCCTTCTGCTTTAGTTCCAACACATTCAACGTCAACATATTTCCCAAAGATATGTCATCATACGCAGTATTTGTTTCTGTAGTACCACTGGCACTATACCCCCAGTACATTTTATGGATTCATTTAGAGGTTAAATAAGATTTAATGATTGACTTGGAAACATAAATACAATTTTTTAAAAATTACTTTCTTGTAGGAGTATCTATTCTAAGTTCTCAGAACCACAGGGATAATTTTATGGATGAAAAATTGAAGATGAAAGAAGCCAAGTAACTTGCTGATGACCGCAGGATTAGTAACTGGTGGAGCCAAAACCTGAAGACAGATCTGATCCGAGCGGCACGGAAGACCGCAACTCCTGTTACACCATGGCAACCCCTGAAGCCCGTGCATGTTTCCCATTAAGTCAGTGAAAATTCTGAAAAGCTAAAACTTTTATTTCTAGTCATTCAATGTTTTAAACTCAACATTATTCATTCAAACATTTACTGGGTACTCTTTTACACCAAATTCCCTCTAGTAATAATCACCAAATGATAAAAAACTATTACTGGCATCATCAGAAGAAAAAATATAATTAAGGAATTTGCCACTTATTAAAATTTATCATGATTTCTTACCCCACTTGTCTATGAAGATTTGATTTGCTGAGACTTCTGCAAAGGTAATGGATTTTTACACACACAGGGAATTATCTTGTCACTCAAAACAGAAATGCCATATTGAAAAATGCTTTGTCAAAATATCTATGAATTGTCATTTTCAAAACGAAAATATTTTTATGTCTCACAGATACTAAAAAGTAAACTAAATTTATAAGAATCTTCTCTCAGTAATATAAACATAATTTGTAGAATTTGAAACACTTTCTTTTTCAAGATACAACTATTGTTACTACTAAATTCTAGTTATATTATAGCTTACAAGATTAAATAAAAATATAAGACTGTATAGTGCCAACTTGATTTAGCTTAACAATGCTAACAGAGGTTAAAATTGTAATAGGTTGAAGTGTACACCATGATGTTAGTATAAAAAAAGATAAATATAACCACAGCTCTTCCTTTATTTTAACTGCAAACTGCATCTTGATTCACAAGGGTTCCTATATGCAATGGAAACTCAGAACTGCTGTGGGACTAGAATAAGCTTATTGGCAATGAATGGTAACAGTATGTTAGTGGTATAAAGTTTTCACTGAGTTAATAACATATGGATGTCATTTACTTCTTGAACTTGGACATCAGTGAAAATAAACACAATTTTTACATTTTAAAAACTACCTTAAAATGCCATGTATTTTTATGAAAATAAAACTGCAGCAGATTTCTGAAAGGCAACTGGCCACTTCTGACATGATTATGTCCTATTAAATCCCTACTTTAGGAGTTACACTTTAAGTTTATCCTTTTTCTCCATATAATATTTCTCTTTGTCTTCTACTAAAAAACAGTAAACACTGATATTACTTATAAAATGTTTGAGCAATTTCTTTTCAAATCCTCACCTGAGTATATGTTTATTGATTTCAGAGAGAGAGGAAGGGGTGGGGGAGAGAGAGAAGAGAGAAACATCGGTCACCTCCCCTACACAACCAAACCGGGGGTCGAACCCACAACCTATGTATGTGCCCTGACCTGGGATCGAACCCACAATCTTTTGGTGTATGGGATGATGCTCTAACCAGCTGAGCCACCAGGCCAGGGCTGAGCAATTTTTTTTTTATCTAGGCACAAGTTTCGCAAAGACTGATGAGCAAAAAGTGGAACAGATTTGCCACAACTTTCTACCATAGATAAGAGTACAATCACCAAATGGACACACTAATTTTCTACCGCCCCCCGCCCCCAAATGTCAGATTAGTCGTATAATATGATAATAAATGTTATATCCTCAGAGGAAGTGATTTACAACATTTATGGGCCTATGTTTTCTCACCCTTTCCATTTGCTTTGAGAAAAGCAACAGTCTTAATAATCTTACACTTTTTCTTGTCACAGGGCAGATTTTGCATTCTTTGGTAAACTCACTGACTGAGCCACCAATTGTGGAACTGTCCTGCTTCCTCGGCACACATCTTCTCGGGACACATGGTTTCACAATGTTCTTTTTAAGAATGACAGTGAATTCAGGAAGCCAAAAACATTCTCTTTTTCCATTTCCTACCTCTTCTATACATCAGTCCTCTTTCATTTAAACCATGTGTCCAAGGCTTGCAAACAGAGTTTCCATTCCTCCTAATCATTTATCATGACCTGTCCCAGACAAACAGGTTTAACAATCTACCCATATACGTTGACATTTTGGACCACACTTTAAACTATTTCTCTTGTCTTTCCCATCTCCCAACTTGTCACTCTCTCCTATTTGTGCAACCATTTTTTATCTGCTTAAACTTTCCCACAATTTGTCAAATAAATTAATTACTTAAGAAAAATACAAAAGAAAAACCCTAGTCCTGGAACAACTTGCCCCTTCTCCTCTCAAACTTCTTGAGTTTACCATATTCATTCTACTTCCTAATCTCACATTTATTTTTTAAATTGTTCCTAACTTTAACAATTAACAATGATAACTGAACATATTTAAAGTGCACAACAGCTCACATCTAATTTTTAATCTACTATCCCAAATCAACTACAGAAATTTCTCTAGCAGGTTACAGCTGATCACCAGATTGTTAAAGCAAATGAACCCTTTTAACCCTTACTGGATATATCTACAGCATTACCACTAAAGATAATGTCCCTATTCCTGAAATTCTCTATTTCAGTTAAATTTATTTCCTAGTTTAAAAGCAATAATCACTATTTCTATCTCTATTTTTTCTAAAGTAACAATCACTGTGCCAGGTGCTCACACGTATTACTTCAGTATTTTCTCACACTGCTGGCTGTTACCCAATAGTGGGTCAAAGAAGCTTTTTTAAATAAATAAAATAAATTAGAAAAGAAAATATACTAATGTATTACATGTAGCAAGATTAGGTATTATTCTAGGAAATGTGTGTGTGTGTGTGTGTGTTTATATTCACAATTCTTATTTTATGTCACATCCAAAAAAAGCTTGCAAGATACTGTGTGTTATTTAATCCCCCAAACTCACTCACTAGGTCCACATAAAAACTTACGTATTTCAATAATGAAGAAACTGATGCATCAGAAGTTATATGATTTGTCCACAGTCAAGCAGCTGGTGTGATAGCCAAGAAAAGCCGCTATTTTATCTCCTGAATTCCAAATACCCAACTGATATCTACGTATCTGAATATACAAGTCTAAAAACACCTCAACCTCAGTATTTGCAAAAGCCTTAATTTCCACACATTTTCTAATTTGCTCAGCTTCCAGTATTTTGCTCAGCCACATCCAAGCTGCAATACTCATATCTCAAATCAATCCCCTCGTCACCATATCAGCACCAAAACCCCCACCCCGTCCTCACCATTCTCTCCTGGATAACTGCTACAGTACCCCTCCACCACTGCTTCTCATGATGCCCCCCTTTTAGGACCTTTCATGAAAATCAGAAAATGGTTGTCCCAGATTAAAAGTTCTTTACTTGCTTTTCAAGTTATTTCAAAGATACTAAGTTAAGTTTATGTAAAGAGAGTCCAGGACAATCACAAATGTCTTTCACTCAAGAATTGTAGGTTGTTCAGCCAATAGTGTTGTTTTCTTTTCCCTTGTTACTCGAATACCTTTATTATTTTTTAATCTATTGGGATGACACTGGTTAATAAAATTATACAGTTTCTTAAATACAAACACTACATCTTTATCTTGAGACCAGACCTGATGAGAATTCATCAACCCTGTTTCTAAGTAGGTTTTAAACAAAATAAACTTTAATTTGCACTGGTTTCTAACTAAAAATGCAATGCTTTCCAATGTTCATATCAGACTGAGATGCGTCTATTGTGAATCAGTCATAGTCTGCAGATTATGTGCTATGACAACAAGCTTGAGCCTTTTGTTCTACATGTTTAAACAAACAGCTGCCTTTGCGGCTGCCTTTGCAAAGGCAGGTAGAAGGAATGTCTAGCTAAGTATTCACTAGGATGGGATCAAAGTTGTCACAATATGCTTTATGATACCATCTATTTTAAATTAAATTATTTAAAGAAAAATGAAGCAAAATTATTTCAGTTTTAAAAATATTAGCATTCTAGCCCTGGCTGGTGTAGCTCAGTGGATTGAGCACGGGCTGCGAACCAAAGCATCGCAGGTTCGATTCCCAGTCAGGGCACATGCCTGGGTTGTAGGCCACGGCCCCCAGCAGGCCCTCAGCAACCGCACATTGATGTTTCTCTCTCCCTCTCTCTTTCTCCCTCCCTTCCCTCTCTAAAAACAAATAAATAAAATCTAAAAAAATATATATTAGCATTCTTCAGACACAGAAACAATGTTGAAAATAAAACTTGCAATGTTTAAAAGTGTTGAATGTTCCATTATTTTTTGCGCACGACATTAAGCACCATAGTTTTGCCGTGGTGTTTGTGTTGCTGTTGACTCTTTGCTTCTCAATTAGAACAGAAAAGAACTAGTGGTTCCGAAGAACCTAACTTCTTTTCTCCACAAGACTGTTGAGAGGATCCTACTGAAGCCTGAATCAACAACATGATGAATTCTTTGGCTTGAGAAAATGTATGATCTTTACCCATAAATACACATTTGGAAATAAAGAAATGTTTTAAAGGGATGGGTGAGACAAAACATTCTATCACGTTTTCAACCAAGACCTCTGTGGGCCTGAATTGAGAGTGACATACAATGCTCTACGGTGAAGCTTTGATAATAACACGCATAATGATAAACTGACTGAACGAAGCAGACAGAAGAATTATATGCAGTATGCTCACTGCATATGTACTGAGAGCCTTTTTCCTTAAAAACATCCTCAAAGTATTGTATCCCAATTCCTAACAGAACCCATATAACACGTTGTGTCAATAGACAGCGTGGTGGCTGGAGGGCCAGCTACTTACAAACTAGAACCAAACTAGAACTCTCTCTTCACATATTACCTTTATTCAACCCAAGCCACTACAGTGTTCCCAGGATCCCATCTGAATATAAGTAACCCTTGTTTCTGGTGTAGAGACTAAAAATCAAGATAAGTATGTAAGAGATAATGTATGTGAAAAAAACTCTCTGTAAAAAAATAAACTATTAATAGCTGTGCAAAAGAATGATATTTTCTCTACACATTTTAATAACCACAATTTCAATACTAAAAACATTGTGTTACTTAAGTAAATTCATACAACAAATACTTATGGAACTATTTCCTCAAGTTTTTCTTTTAAAAAGTATTGGCACATTATCTCTCTATTAAAAGGGGGTCTCATTTCTCTTTCCCACATTTTTGGGTTTGGATAAAAACACAAGTTGAATCATTTCTAACATAAAATGTTTCCCTTATGTTCCTCTCAAAAGCCATTACCATATGGAGTCCTGGGGACAATATCATTTGACATTTCCTTGTCCAATTTTATGCAATTGGAACTAAAATAATTGTTAATAAATGGAATGAATGTGTCCTCAGGCACCTATACTTATAATAAAATTGAATCTTAAGAATAAAATATTCTAATTCAACTGGCCTCGCCCACTGCTATGCACAGTGTATTTTGTTCATTCCAAACACATGTATGCTCACACAAACATGTAACAGCGTTTTGCATGGTTGTAGTGCTTTATAAATAGTTTTACTTTACCATTTACCAAACTTCTTTTGTTGAGTTATTCAGACTAACTTCTGCCAAGAACACTGGGAATTTGGTGATAGTGCTTCTTTTAGGAGAAAAACAACCCCTTGCCTCAGAAAATTGAAAATGTTTATCTTGGCACTAAAACCTTATATTGAGCCTTCTGGAAAGTATTTTAAATTGTTGTTTTTAACCTAGACTTTGTGACTGGAACAGGAAAAGGTTCCGTAGCTCTGCACCAAAATACATATTTATAGGGTTGATTTTCTTTCTACACCAAAAATACTAGGTTGATGGCAGCAGTTTCCAAAGAACCATGCTAAAAATTGAGCATCATCACTATATTCAACACAAAATTTATTCTTTAAACCTCAAAAACTTCTGATGATTAAGAAATGCTAAATGTTAATCAAATATGCACTTTAGGTGTCATATTGGGAAGGACTGTTTCATTTAACTACCGGTTCTGTTAGGAATTTTAACAAAAAGAAAACTTACCTGGTATTTTAATTTCCTTCTCCATATATCAATAAACGATATGTTTCTAAGTTTTTATCTTTTTTACACTTTTCCCACTAGGTATGCTTTATCTTTAGACTAGACAGAACATGAAGATAAACCACACAAACTTTTTGCAATATTGTCCTAATAATGTGTCTCTACAGAATCATGAAGTTTTGGGAAACGGACACAAATGAAACAGTCCTTGTTCTTCTTAACTCCTCTATCCCACCCCTAAAATTATTACAATGTAAGAGACCACAGAAATCATACAGTATGTGTGGTAGATCAAACAATCTCACAAAGACCACCAGAGAGCTGCAATGGTTCTTCAGTCACTAATAACTTTCATGAAGTACTACATATCGCACTACCATTCCTTTGCAGATCCAGCTGAAATTTTATCTATTTTTTACTTCCTTCAAACAGCCTGGCTGTCCCTTTACAAAAATAATAACAGAAACATTATCATTTTATATTTGCATATAACATTTTTGATAAAGTCAAAATAAATTAAAATTATATCACTGTGCTGATCAAATACTTATTTAGGATGTTTTTTTAGGAAATTAGTTATTTAAAAATTCTGGTATGGTTAAATTATCTCATTTAGGTTAAAAAAAGAAAGATCTACCAAATTTATTGAAATCAATGTTTGCCTTTGTCAAATAAATACAAATTTTAATTTTAAAAGCTTGGCCCTTCCTGCTGTGACTGAATTCTGCCTATGTACAGAAATATTAAGAAAGAGTCTATTCAGATGAGTGCAATAACAGTGAAAAATGGAAATTAGTTGCATTACTGCAAAGGAAGACCAAAAGAAGTGGACTCTTGCTAAACAAAAATCCTAGTCTCACACTGCCCTGGTCACATAGCAATGACAGACATCCTCGTTACTGGCACTGAGACCCTGGACCATCCTAACCCTCCCCCCACCCATTCCTCACAGTCAGTGAAAACCATAACTGACATCATGACTAATTTAACATTTTAAAAACTATGATTAATGTGCCAGGTTACCTATTCAGAAGACTTAGATTAAATACTACGATCACTTATTCTCATTAAAATGAGAATTTTAGTTCTCATTACTTAAAATGTTAACTGTCTTAAAAGGAGACTGAAGAACATATAAAATCAGGCACAAAAAACACCTATCAAAATTTGAGGACCATTAATTTACATATTCGACTTTCCGTAGAAACCTGTACGTAGAATGTGAAGAAGCAAATGTCCATTTGCTCTCTTCCTCTATTTACTAAGGAGTAGTGATCATCTCTAATCACTGAGAACACAACAAAACAAAACTCACGCCACTCACGGCGGTAATTATTTGGGGAACACTTTAGTTACTTGATTGATAAAAAAATTACAAAGGAACACCATTTTTTCTATTAAAAGAAGTAGGTATAACAGAACATACCTGAAAAAGAACATGTACATGGCAGCTGTGATGCAGAACAAAAGGACCTATAACAAGGAGAAAACACATTACTTGCAAAGGAACACGGGCATCATCATGGGTGTGTCCTACAAAAGCAAAATACCTACCATTAAATCTTACACCTGAAAAAAACTTAAAGATGTGCAAAGATAAGTCATACATCTTTCATTCTCTATCTTTCAAAGCAACCACATCAAGTCAGTAAGGAGTCTCTATACACACATATATCAATAAAGTTCTATACATCACACGATATGTATATGTAATTACAACATGTATATATGCATATAGACGGAGTAGAAGGATAACAAAGTTCAAAAAACAACAGCTGATTTTTAAAGATGATCTCTAAGAATGCCATTCAAAGGTGAATGAAATCTTACCATCTGCAACAAGCAGAGGTATCCAACCTTTTAGTGTCTCTGGGCCACACTGGAAGAAGAGCTGTCTTGGGCCACACATTACATACACAAATACTAATGACAATGATGAGAAAAAAAGTTTTTAAGTAAATTTATGATTCTGTGTTGGGCCACAATCACAGCCATCCTGGGCCGCATGCGGCCTATAGGCCATGGGTTGGACACCCCTGATTGAGGGTATTATGCTAAGTGAAATAAGTCAGACAAAAATAAATGCCATATGATTTCACTTAAATATGGAATCTAAAAAGCTAAATAAATCTTAAAAAACAGAAACAAACTCATAGACCCAAAGAACAGACTGATGGTTGCCAGACAGGAGAAGGATTGGAAAACTGGGTGAAAAAGCAAAGGGATTAAGAAGCATAAATTGCCAGTTATAAAAATAGTCATGGAGAAGTAAAGTACAGCTTAGAGAATAGTCAATAATATTATAATAACTATTTATGGTGTTAGACTTACTGGGTTGACCACTTTGTAAGTTATATTAATGTATAATCACTATGTTGTACACCTGAAACTAATACACCTTATTTTTTGGACCATAACACACACCTAGGTATTAGAGGAAGAATATAGGAAAAAAATTTTGAAGCAGAAAATGTGGTAAAATATTTAATAACATAAATAACATAATATTTCACCAATGTAAATGTAAACAGAACTCGACAGCAGCATTCACAACCATTATTCCTCCCAAATGGGGGGGGGGGTGCATCTTATAGTCCAAAAATACGGTAATATTGTATGTCGCTATTATTAAAAATTTAAAAATGCCTGAAGAAGTAAGTTAAGAAAAAAGACAGTGGCTTTCATAATGAAATCAACAATTAGATCATAACATTTATTAACCATTATATTAAGGTGGCTACATTATTTAAACAATGTAAAATACAGTCCAGTTGTCAACCAATTCTAATCAATAAGAATGGTTCCTAAAACTTTAATCATCCTTTGTGGGATATAAACTAGCTATTTAAAAATTCCTCTAAATACAGGCATCAGAACACAATAAATCTGGATTAAAGCTCCCCTCAAACACACCAAATGAAACACAACATACTAAAATGTACATGGAAAGAATCCAGAACCCAGATCCTGAACAAAAGCTGGGTTGTACTCTTATGCCAACAAAGTTTTTCTCTTTATTTGCCGTGTTTCATTTTAGATTGTTTCTACTCTTAGGTCTGAAGTTTACTGGAATCAATCTACTTCACTGATTGCAATTTGATCTATCTTAATTCCTTTGTCTGTTTGCTCTAGATTTACTTGCTTTTGTTTTCCTAGTTTCTTAAAGGTACACATATGGGCCACTGATTTAAGATATTTTCTTTTTAAATATAGATGTATAATGCTATAAATTCCCTCCTAAGATCTGCTATATGTGTATCCTACTGATTTTGATAAGTTGGATATTCACTTTTATTCCGTTCGAAATACTCTCTAATTTTGTTTTTCTTACTTCTGTAATCCATGACTTACTTAAAAGTATATTATTTAGCTACCAAATATTTTGGAATTTTCAGTGATCTGTTGTTACTGACTTTTTATTTGATTCTATTACAGTCAGAATATACTTTATATGGCTTGATTTTTTCTAAATTTATCGAAACTTATTTTATATCCTAGAATATGTTCCGTATGTTTGGTCAATGTCCCATGTGTGTTTTAAAAGAATGTGCATTCTACTGTTGCTGGGTGGAGGGCTCTCTACATGTCAGCTATGTCAGGTTGGTTAACATGGCTGCTTCAGCTCTTTTATACCCTTATTTTTTGTCCAATTGTTCAATCAATTATTGATATGAGGTATCAAAATTTCCTGTTGTAATTGTGAAATTTTCTCCACAATCTCTCCTTACAGTTGTTTCAGTTTGGGTTGTCTTTTTTTTTGGGGGGGGGGGCGGTATTTTGAAGCTCTGTTATTAGGGGCATAAGCATTTAGAATTCCATCCACTCTATCTGATGAAATTGGCATCTTCAGCTCTGATAATATTCTTTGTTCTGAAATCTGTTTTACCTGACAGCAACTCCAGTTTTCTTTTAATTACTGTTAGTTTTCCATTCTTTTAACGGATGTGGTCTTTATATTTGAAGTTCATTGCTTATAGATGTCACATCGTTGTTTCCTACTTTTCATCCTAACTGAAAATCTGCACCTCTTCATTACAGTATTTAAATTGTTTATATTTAATGTGATTATTGGTAAACCCAGAATTAAATCCAATATCTTATTTTTTATTGTCTCTTATTTGTTTCTTTTTTCTCTTTTCTGCCTTCTTTTTTAACTATTTTTTTATGGTTCCATTTTCTTTCCTTTGTTTGTGTTTGTTTTAGGATTTATAGCTTACATCTTTAAATTGATAGTCTCCATTCAAGTGACATTATACCAGTTAACATGCAATACAGAAACTTGCAATAGTATATAATTCCACATGTCGCCTCCCAACCTTTGTGCAATTGCTATCACCCATTGTACTCTCAGCTATATTAGAAACCCACTATATATTAATCACTTTTCAATGTCTGTGTCTAGGACCTTAAAACCATTGTTTTAGATGTTTTCCCCACATCTTGGTTGTTGCAGTTACAAGTGTCATGATTATCCTGATTAACCCATAACTGTTATTCAGTCATGATCAAAAGCAAAGTGGGTTATTTAAATTTAGAAATGTATGTCTAAAAAAATTTCATATTTGTTCTGAAAGATATTTTTGTTGGGTAGAAATTTCTAGGTTAACAGATCATTTAATTTCAGTAGTTTGCTCAGTGAATATTACTCCAATATCTTCTTACAGTTTGATTATAATGTGCCTTGGAGTAGTCCTCCTCATGTTTCTTATACTAAGGGTTCATTAAGTTTCTTGGATCTGTGTGTTTACAGTCTGCATCAAATTTGAATGTTTTTTCTAACATTATTAAAACAAATATTTTTTATTCTCCCCCTTCTTAAGAAATCCAGTTGATGAACAGTAAATCACCTGAAGCAGTTCCACAACTCAACTAATGTTCTCTTTATTTTGAAAAAAAAATCTCCTACTCTCTGTGTTTCATTTTGGATTGGTTCTATAGTTACGTCTTCAAGTTTACTAGTACTGTCTTCTGCAATACAAAATAGGCCATCAATGCATCCAGGAAATTTTCCACCTTACACATCGTATTTTCATCTCTAGAAGTTTGATTTGGGTTTTTTCCCCTATTTTCCATGTCTCTAACTTTTTGTGACTTGGAATTCAGTTACAGTAATGCTTTTTTTAATGTTCTTGCCTGCTTTCTCTAACAGCTTTGTCAATTTTAGTTTGGCATTAATTGGCTGATTTATCTCTTTATTATTGGTCAAATGTTCTTGTTTCTTATTGCATGTCTGGTACTTTTGATTGGATATTAGACATTCTGAATTTTACCTTGGTGGGTGCTGGATAAATATTCCTGAGTTTTGTTCTGGGACACAATTAAGTTACTGGAAACAGTTTAACCCTTTAATGGATTGCTTTGAAAATATGTTAGGAGGAAATATTGTTCAACTTAGGGCTAATTATTCCCCATTAATGAGGTAAGACCCTTATGCTACATGGATCTTGATATTTTCCAGTCTGGCCAGTAGGAAAAGACACTCCTCCAGTCTGACTGCTATTTGAGTGCCAAGCACTTAGGTAAAGACCTGCAGTCCTTTCAGGTTTTTCTTTCCTTGGACTGTGGCATCTTCCTCACTTAGGTGTCCTAATCAGTAATCAGCTAACTACTTTCCTCTCTAGTCTTTTGTTCCATGAACCCTATCCACCAGTTCTCCTCTTACCCTCTACGCTGTTTCCTCAATGCAGAAAGTCCTCTAGATGTTGAATGCCTCCCCTTTAATCCATGTCCAGAAACTCTCCCAAGGCATGGCTAGCATAATCATAGGGCTCATTTCATTTGTTCCCAACTCTCAGGGATCTCTGCCCTTCAGTGTTTAATATCCATTGTTTCAGATGTTTTGCCCACATTTAGATGATTTCAATTGCAAGGACAAGGATTATCTTGATTAGCCTATAACTGTTATCAGAACATTGGCAGAAACAGAGTGTGGTTATTTAAACTTAAATTAATTTAAATTAAATAATATTAAAATTCAGTTTCTTATTCACACTAGCCACATTTCATGTAATGAATATTCACATATGGTAGTAGATACTGTCATGTATGAACAGATATAGAACATATTTGTAATTGCAAAGAGTTCTATTAGACCTGTCTGGCTAGTGAATTACATTTTCACTGAACATTATAGTATTGTTATAGCACTTAAAATATTCCAACCTTGTTTATAAAGCATAAATCTGCACACACCTATTTTTATACTTTACATTTTTATGTCTAAATTAACACCTAAAATTAACACTCACTTCATTTAATTTACACATTTGTGGGAATAATAGAATAACATCTATTACATACCTTGTAAGGGTTAAATAAGATAACATACATAAATCCTTATAAAGTGACTAGAACATCATAAATGCTCAATACTGAAAGCTATTAACAAGACATAATTCCTCTGTGCTTCCCTCCTTTTCGCAACCACTGCATAATATACTTCAACAGGATAAGTAATTGTCAAATTGCTATTTTCACTTTAATTTTTAACATTTTTTAAAATCAAAAGTTTTGTAAAGCCTGCTACAACAGAGATGAATCTCAAAAATGTTACTTCAGTGAAAGAACCCAGTTACAAATGACCACGCGCTGTACGATACCATTTATATGAGATTCCAGAATATACACATCTGTTTACAGAAAGTAGAATAAGGAATGTCCAGAGGTAGGGAAGTGAGGGGTGAAATGATGTGGTGACTAATGATACAGTTTCCTCTGGGGCCAACAGTTCTGAAGTTCGATTACATGGATAGGTGCACCACTCTGTAAATACACTAAACACCCACGGAATTGACACTTCAAACTGGTAAACTTTATAGCATGCGAATTACATCTCAAAAATGTTATTACAGGTTTTTTTACAAAGTACAGTATGTACATTATAAACACTAAATTCAAACTGAAAAAAATAAAATGAAAAGAAAGTCAGCTTCTATTCCTGATCCTTAGTATCTTGTTTGCACAGAATTTTCTGTGTTTGTGTGTACACAAAGGCACATTTAATAAGTATTGTGTTATGCTTTTTATTTTTACACATACACACACAAAAATGCTGGTTTGCTTAACACTTTATGAGTAGATATTTAGAGTGGATATAATAAATACTGAATACCAAAGTATACTTTGTAAAAATGTGCACTTACATCTCTGGAGGTACATTCTTAGAACTGGATTCACTGCATTGAGAGAGAGGTGCATTTTTCATTTTGACTCACTCCTATTAACATATATGAAAGTAGCTATTTCTCTATACCCACAAAAACTGTGATTTGTCAAACGGTCTTATCTTTACCAAACTGAAGGCTAAAATAAATGATATGTTACAGTTTTATTCTTCTTCTGAGTAAAACAGAGCCTCGTAAGTTTATAAACCTTTTTGTTTGTTTTTTGATCAATTGGTTTAACTGCTTTTTCATGTCATTTGACTATTTTATGATTGATCTTTTAGAAACCACTTTTATTTATGAAACTGAATATACTTTTATGAAACCCTAGAAATAATTTCATTATTAGCTATTTGTGCTAAAAATATGGATGGTTAAATAAAAGTAATTATGTAAAGGAAATCTCATAGAAGTATTAAGTCAAAGGCACATTTTAAGCCAACAGTGTAAAGAAAGTATAACAATGTGAAAGTCCATTCAGCTGAAAAACACTGTTTTCTCTGGAATGCGTTTTCAGGAAGTGACAGATTTACATACACGGCTTCCTGTTACAGAATTTACACAACTTTCCGAAAGCAAAAGAAAGCTGTCCGATTGCTGTCTTCACTGTGATCTCTGGAATTACATGAAAACTATCCCTTTTCGAGGTTCTAAGAAAGAAACAATATCACAATACATTAAAATCCTAAAAATAACCATAAATATAATAAATGTGAATATGGCACAATGTGAATATGGCATGGTACAGAAAGCTGTTTTTACCATTTACGTCCCAAAATGGTTAAAGCAAACTGAAAACATTCTAAAGTCTACTAGACACCTAAACCAATGGTGCATTTAACTACTTCCCACCGCAGAACTCTTCTGCTTTTCTTTAACATAATTAACTGAATGTTCTTTGTGCTTGATCACAGTGCCTTCATCCACGCCCTGAGTGTCTCCAAAGGTCCAAGGACAGTGATTCCCTTTGCTGCCTGGCCTTCATCACACATCAAGCAATTTCAAAATTACTTATCCTGTTGAATTATACTGTTCAGTGGTTGTGAAACGGAAGGGAAGCGCAGAGAAATTATTTCTTGTTAACAGCTTTCAGTTACTGAGCATTCACAATGTACTAATCACTTTATAAGGCTTTATATATGTTATCTCATGTAATCCCCCATATTTATTGAGCCCTCTTCTTTCTATTACTCAAATACTGAAATCTTATCTCTGTTTTCTGGGAAAGAAGCAATAAATCTCTCTTTGCCCCCTGTGTACTTATAATCCTATTTTAGCAATATATCCGCCCACCCATTCACAAACACTGACTTGGTGTCTCCGTGTTTCTAACACTTTGTGACTCAGCAAGTCAAAGGGAGAAAGATACAGAGGCAGGCTCCAGACTCTCATGAGCCCGCATGATCTCTGAGTGAACAGAATAGATAAGGAACCATAAGTTCTCACCATCCTTTCTGTATTTTATCAGTACTTGTCATATTGCCACTATACTAAGGAAATAAATCCACATAACACTTGATTCCCACTGCCCTTAAGAGTTCAGTTTTGGTAGGCAGTTAGACACGAGCAAAGCATGAATGATGGGCTAGGTACAGAAGGCCACCAGGACAGAAAGCCCAGGATATCAAGCAACTGGCAAAGCTGGGAAGATAAGGACCTTGCCCCAAGGTAACCTTTCCTCTCCTAACACATTGCTGGTCACGTAGTTTAGAGCCCCTGACCTTTCATATTGATGGTCATGTGGTTTGGACCCTCCCCTGACCTTTCCTCCCCTGGTATGTCCTTATTTATGCAGTAGACCCCCTTGGAGAAGGAGTCAGGGAACCATGTGGGCCCTTGCACGACCACTCATTTAAGCATTGAGCCCTAGAGAACATCTATGCCTCAGTTCTGTCTCAGCTCCAGGCCCAGAAAAGCAGCAAAACCAGATGAAGCAATTCCACAGCTGGCATCAGGACCAGCTGTGATGACTGGTTGAGGCCAACCAATCAATGGAGACCACCACCCCTAAAAGATCACACCTGGAAAGCTGATGAATATTCTACCGAAATCCTCCCTAGGGACCTCTCCTGAAATTCCAACCCTTAGAAGCCTCAGGACAAAGGACCCAGCCTGGTTCTCTCCTTAGAGTGCATCTGGGCCTTGCCCCGCCCCCTTCCCTCAGGCACATTTTCCTTGTCTGTCTCTTTCTCCTAAGCTCCCAGGGCCCTTCTTTTGCCTCTGTAACTTGTTTCCCGAGCCACTTCTATCTCTGTGACTTTGTAAATAAGCCTTCTCTTATAGTTTCAGTCTTGACTCAGAACTATTTCTTAGCAAACTCAAGCACTGAGACTGTTGAACCAAGGCTGGGTCTGACTTCACTGGACCGGGTGCCATTTTGCCTCCAAATCTAGTGGAAATGCAGGCATATTAACAAGTCATTCCAACACAAAATGCTAAGGTAGAATAGTTATACTTGATGCTACAAGAGGTACTCATCAAAACATGTGATTATATTATTTAAATTATCCAGTACATTTAGGCATGCTTTTTTTTTTAACTGTCTGAATACCTTTCTTTATGTGCCCACCACAACTTAGAGCATAAAGTCCCAAAGGACAGAGTCTTTACTTTACCCAACTCCATACATGGATAGATTCTTGATATGTAAGGCTTTTGATAATAATGTTAGTTTCTATTTATAGCAACCATCTTTCATAAGCCTAATAGTACTCCCATTGATACACTTTCAAAAGACTACAGTTTAAACTCCACTAAACATTTTCAACTTTTCTGAAAACACAGACTATTGCATGGCCTCTTCAGGAAACTACTTTTATTGGATAAATAAATGTATCACAATTTGCAAGGTATATATTTTGACCCTGAACATAAAACACTATCATAACAATTTGCTTCAGCTAACACAATTTTAAGCACACTATACTCAAGTTAAATATCTATGTATTGTTTTATAATTTTAAAAAATCCTTACATAATTCAAATCACATAATATAAAGCTCAACTTTTTTTTTTTTTTTTGGTCCTCAACCAAGGACATTTTTTCATTGCTTTTAGAGAGAGAGGAAAAGAGAGAGACAGACAGACAGGCAGACAGACATCAATTGGTTGCCTTCTCTTACCTGTCCCAACTGGGGATTGAACCCACAACCTGGGTAAATGCCATGATTGGGAATCAAACCTCTGACCTTTGGGTCTACAAAATGATGCACCAACCAAGTGAGCCCCACCAGCCAGGTTACAGTCCATCTTTTTAATCTGTCCCTTTGTTTCAGATTATCAGGATTATTTATTGATTTCTTTTGAAGTTTCCCTTCCTTGATAAAATAAATACCAGAAAAGTATGAAACATTTTATGGGAAATTTAGGGCCACATATGCCAGACTAGAATTAAGAAAGAAGTTTTGGATTCTCCAATTTAAGACTATAAACTTGATCAAGTCATGTCCAATCCTTACCTTTTTTATCTTTAAGGTGTTAGATTTATCTGTATAATCATTCTAAACTCCAAAATTCTGATTCCATGAGACAATTTTTTCAGTATACAACCAAACTGTTTTAAAGCAAAATGTCACTAATACATGAAACAAACCTCAGGAAAATGTGTGTGTGTGTGTGTGTGTGTGTGTGTGTATCAGGCAGATGACATATTTTCTCTGACCTGAAGTGAATATAATTAAGAGAAATTACATTAAATATGCCAAAAACTTGAGCCTAGTCTCTTCCTTGCACTGCTTACCAGTCTTGATTTATACCTCAAGGCCAGCAAACCAAGTCTGAGAACATATTAACCTTGAAATTTTCCAGCTATAGAAACATTGTTAGACAGTGGCTGACAAGTACAGAATATGTGATAACCTGCCCTTTTACAGTAAGTAGGTAAGCCGTATTTTGCCTTCCGTACAAATAAAACAATTTAAAGTATGTAATTCTAGCAAATTTCAATACAGAGTAAATAATACAACAAGGGTGTTACATTCCTCACTACAACAAAACCGTAATTCTGCTGGTAGATTTCAATAAAATAAACAGCTTTAAAGTAACTGGCTATTTAAAATTTGACAGATAAAAGATCATATGTGGAAATATTCTATCTTTATTAAAAATTTGAAAACAAATACGTAAATCTGTTCACCGAAAAGAATACTCAGTGAAAGTATACTCTCAGAACTGAAGCTATAAAAACCAATTAGACGTCACCATCAAATACCTGTCACACTTTATTCACATCTCGATTTTATCATGTAAGTACAGTTCATTGGAAGTAAAAGTTGGCAATGACTTATATTCAAACACTATGAATACAGTCAGCTGCTTTTCTTTCCCATACCAATTTCTCGATGCTCAATTATTTCTCATTAAAAGTCATTAAAAGTGCAATTCAAAATAAACAGGAAAGGAAATAAATATGAAAAAAAAGATGGAGCCAAGAGAAACCATGGGAGAGTGTAAAGATAGAAAGTTAGTGAAGGTCAATCAAGAAAATAAAAACAGAGCAGAGAACATCGAGAAAGAGGAAAGCGGATCAATAAAATAAGTAATAAACTACTATTGACTAACAGTGCCCAGCACGATATAAGATATTTTTAAAATATTGTCTCTAATCTTAACAATAGCTCTTAAAATAGGTTTTTTATCACTCTCACTTTAAAGACGTGGCAACTGGATTCAAAAGTTACTCACCTAAAATCATAGAATGTTTAAGTAGCTAAATTAAGACTCAAAGCTAGGACTATTTGATTTCAAACTTGAGGCTTTCAATTTTATCTTTCTGCCTCTAGAAAAATGTGTATTGCTATTAATGTTGATTTAGTGCTACTGTACTTCCAAGGTAGGAATAATCCCCATAATGATTCTATTTTTCTTTAACCAGTGTCTGTCATTTAAAATCTAAAAGGAGGGGAGAATCTTTCAAAGTTTAGCATTACTGTTACATAAAACAAACAATCCGGTCACCAGGGAGCCTCCTGCATCGACCAAAATGGCAACAGAGGGAGGTTCTTAGACTGAATGCACAAAAAGCAAGCAAGATAATTGGGTTTAAAAAGCCCTTCCCCCATTTTGGTACCAGACTGGGGGTAGGACCAGGGGAAGGCAGGCACACGTGCAAAGAGGTGAAAATGGTGCAGGGGGAGGCCTGTCTAGCCTCAGGAAAGAAGGAATTGGTTGGGAGGTGGACCCAAAGTACGGGAAAGTTTGGGAGGTTGATTGGTCGTTTTGAGAAAGCACCTGGTCTACCCCCACACCCAAGCTAATACCATCCCAGGGGAAAAAAGTAGCTGGCTTGCTCATGACCTCCATTCACACACTGCACTCATGATTGTTCTTCCCATGGCCTCCAGGAGGGAGTCTGTTTCTCACCTACCACTGCCCCTGATGATGCATTGCACCAATGTGTTCCAGTGCTCTCTTGAAAGGAGCACGCAAAAACATGGCCCTGGCTGCTTCATGGTCAACGGTCATGTGGGCTCCACACCCATGTGGACTCCACACACAGGCTTCAGGAGGGAGCCTTAAACAATCGTCAGCCAAGAACAAGCTAGCCTAGCTGAATGGGGACTAAGACTGCTTAGCCACTGCCTGCTGGCTCCAAAGGACAGTACTCTAAAATAGAACAGTAACTGTGGACACTGGCTTTTGTCTTGGCCTTGCTGTGGATGGTTGGACTTTTTCCATGGCAGAAAGAGGAGATGGGCTTTGAGACAGGTGTCCATCATTCTCCCAGGTTGCACAGCACCTTATTAAAACCTCTTTCTTTTTATATCACCATCAGCCTCACGAGTTTGGCTTTTGTGGCAACAGGCAGCCAAACCTCCATTTTTTATTCAGTTATATTATAATAATTAAAATAATAGTGTAACAACAATATTAACTGCTAATGTTACTGAATGCTCCTGCATGTCACACTATATTAAATTTTTGACATATATCACCTTATATAATGCTCAAAATGCTCCTGCAATACAGATACTATTCTACCACTTCAGAGAAGAGGTTTACAGAAACACAGTTATGGAAGTGAGCCAATTTGGGGGACCAGGTTTGATAACATGGTCCATGAGCTGTCATGGGTTTCTCTCAAAGATTCCTTTAGAAACTCCCAGAAAGAACTATAGCTTCTACAGATTTGGTTCAACTTAGTTATAAAACATCTCTTATTTTCAAGCACAGCAGACAACAGTAGGTTAAGATACAGTCTCTGTGTCAAAGAGCTCGCTGTTAAATAAACCAGCTTCAAGAAAAGCAAAGGTGACAAGAAAATTCCATGTTCCCCACAGCATCTATAAAATATGTATTCCATTACAGTAGAGAAAAACAGACCTAAGCAATATATCTTTAAATTTCCAAATAAGTAATGTAAATATTACAATCAAAAACTAAAGACCTCACATTTACATATAAAGTGAGATGACAAAAAAAAAAAAGTATGATCTGGCTGCCAATATATTTCCATAACTATACGCGAGGGACCACCATTCTTTACTTAACGCTGCCCAACAAGTTACGTTTTCAATTCAGAAAACAGGACAAAACAAAACAAACAAAAAACCTCACATGTCATTCAGTACACGGAGAAGGAGGAAGAGAAAGGTTTTATATGAACTCAGAGCAAAGTTAAAGCTGAAAAAATATTGTGCTTTCGGCAGGGCAAAGTAGACGGGTCACCTAAATGAAACTTTATTATTATAAGTAAACAATTTGTAGTAAGTTAGCTATTTTCATCCAAAGGTTAGGATTCCCATTAACCTTAAATAAGAACCAGGCTTAGGGTGATATTATGTTTTTCCCTTAAGGACATTACAAAAATAAATAAATAAGAGCTTCCAGATTACTTAGGAGTGATCACAGCTGGGCCAAAAATAGCACGTGGCAGTATGAAAATCAAATCTCTACCATTTGGGTAAGAAAGACCATTGGAGCAGGGGTTATTTGAATTCTGAGTAAGCGGCCAGAAAGACAGCACGCATTCACTCTCTCACCCAACCGCTCGGTAGAGGAGAAAAGGCCAACTGCTGCCCTCCAACTGAGTTCCACGTCTTCAACCATCCACTGAGAACCAACTCAATCCCAGCGTATAACCCCCCTAAAAATGGCCATCAACAACAAGTGGAAAATATGTAACATCTTTACTATTTTTGCAAACATAGCATATGGGTACTCTACTCACACACTGGTATAATGGAATGTCACTCAGTTCTCCCAAATCATGCACCCTGTGCCCACAGTCAAGCCACCTGCCAGTGCTGTAGGCACGTGCTCATTCCAGAGCTCATCTGAGAAAATCCTTCCTTGATTAGGCGTGCCATTGCTCAGATGTGTCTTGCTTCTCACTATGTCCATCCAGCTGCCCATTCCTCTCTGTATACTCCGTTCCCACTGACTATCAGTTCTTCAGAAAGGAAAGGTCCAGAACTAAGGGGTTTTCTTTTGCTAATAAACATTTTAAAAGTTTTAAAGCACAATTACTCATTACCTCTACCAAAAAGGGGTGGGGAGGCTGGAGTAGCAGGGTAGCATGTGCTTAAATTCTGAATTAAATAAACTGTGAAAGATTTTTCAACCATCTCTTCTAAACTCTACACACACACACACAAGAATATTACTTTAGAGCTCCCCACGCTCATTACATCAAGGAAACACTACAGATCGAGGCCTCTTAGCCGTGCTGGGCAAACTTTTCTCTGTGCTTTGTCTTCCCTCCCCAAACAGCAAAATGGGTTCAGTGTCAAGTTTATCACTAAGAAACATAATGATATCGAAATATAGTTTTTCAAAATATGTACAAAAGTACTTTAACAGCTTATAGATAAGAAAGTGACAAAAATAAAAAAATCACTTGATAATTACATATATTTCAAAATCAAAATTTTAGGCACTGATATCTGGAAATTGTTTGTACAAACTCTGCATCCCTTAAAAGCCTATTACACTTCCATTGTTAATGGCAATAATATGCACCATATGTATGTGTGCATAGATATTTAGATAGATAGATATAGATAGATAGACAGACAGCTTTATATGCACAACACCTATTCAGAATCTTCTTACCAAAAGATAGTACTCCCTGAACTTTCTAAATAAACTGAAAATAATGCACGGCAAACCTGAGCAGGGTCTGTGCCTGAAGAAACCTCCAGCTTGTTCTCCCCACCTTACCTGCTTTTTCATGATGCTGGCATCTAAGGGAGCCAGGAGGTTTCAGAATGAAGAATGTGACCCTTATGTGGCATTTTAGTCCCTTGCTTATAGAAATTATCACAAAAAGAAAAATAAGTTTTGTTTTTCTCCCCATTTTTTTCTCCATGTCATTAAAAGCTATGGGGAGAATTGAACAAAGATTTTCTTAAGCTTTCCCACAATAGCGTTCTTAACGTCCCCACAGTCCTTTTCGGTAGCAACGGGCATAACTGCAGAGCTCCACCTTCGCCAGTTATTACTTCATGATACATCCACGCTGATTTATTTCAGAATGCCAACACCATAAATATACACTTCCTCTAGGTTATATTCCAAAGCAGTACGATGAAAATGCAGGTCATTGGACACACAGACATTTGGGGCATGACTTCATGGTAAAGAACAAAAGAAACATTCATGTTGTTCATTCGTTTAAATTATAGACTTAGTTATTTCTCTCATCTGACTTAGATTTTTTTCAGGTAGCCATTTCATTTCCTACAGTTCAGAAAGTTAGATTGTCTCCAAACAAATTTCTACAACTCATAGCACACACAAAGGCCTCCCAGGGACGCTTCTAAAACATGTGTCTAAACACCAGTGCCGTCCCCCCACAAAGGTGGAAGGAGCAACGTATCAGCAAAGCAGAACAACTCAGCTCTGTCAAGCTGGGAGGATGATTAGGAGTCAAATAGAGTAATGCCCTCAAAAATAAGTCTTCGCAGCCCCCAAGGAACTTTGAAATTGATATTACTTGGCCTTCCCTGTCTTCAAAATTTAATTAGTAACAATAAACCAGACTAATTGGGAGTGGAAGCTGCAAAGTTCTAAAGAGCATTTCTAAATGTAATTTTCTTAGAGTATTAAATATGGGGCATGGCAAAAATGAGGTATGTGTGTACGTTGGCCAAAATTTTCACATGGAAATTCAGTCTACAACAACAAATAGTCTGATTAATATTTTAATAGAAAAGGCCCCTGAGGAAAGCAGGTGGCTCCTGGCGCAGAGTCTCAGTGTCTGAGCGATCCTCAGCACACATTCCTTCATCTCAATCACGCTGGGAGCCGGAGTACAAACTGGCAATTGTGGAAGTGTGATTTCATTTTTATAAGAAGGAAAGAGGGTAAAATTACCAGTTTTTAATGAAAGCTAAACATTAAAATACTGGTAATTACTCTACCTCAAAAATTTCATTATAACTAGAATTTGACATATCTTCAGACCTACTTGAGCAAAAAACAAATTCTCTAATTAAATATCCCCAGTACTTAGTAGTGAGTATAGTATGAATAACTAGAAGAAAACTTTTCCCATTATTCACAACACTGGTGACGTCTGAATTTCATTTTGGATTTTTATGCCACCAAACTACAAATCAGAGCAGTTTATTTATATAAACTAAATTTCAACACAAAACTGTTGCCTGATTATTTCATTTCTGCATACATATGTAAATAAAATTGATGGTTAGTTAACCTGCCCAAGTTAGGTGATCTCCATCTGATTGTAGACCATTCTTGGTATTAATAATTTCCAGCACTCAAATGCTTGTAATGACATTTAATCTACCTCTGGGTTATTAGCTCTAATTATCTTCTTTAAAAATCCAACTCTGTATTTTGAATGTGTCATTTGAATTTTTATCTAAATAATTTTGAATAGATGTTAGACAAGAATTACATTACCTAGCTTTAACAAAGTATTCACATATAATCTGTGTCAATGACAACTTGCAAATTTTACAGTTTTATAGAACTGGCCACCTTGGAAGGCTCCAGCAGAATCACCATGGGTCACTGGGGGAGAAAGAGAGACTGAGGTATTACCACCAAGTAAGGAGAGAGTATTAGTATCAGTAGGTATATTCATTTTTCAGATTATCTAGACAGCAGAGAACAGACATGGAAGAAACAGGGCCCAAGGGAGCTCAGTCTGATGAGATGAGGAGTCACGAGAGAGGACAGGCCCAAAAAGGCACAGGACGGGCCTTCTAGAGCTCAAGAGCAGTGGCACTGATGGTGTGACTGGCATGGCAAGAAGCTGTTGAAAGTGTTTCCCACGTCACCCCTTTGCCTAAGGCCAGCATTAGTGAGCCTAATCACTTCAGGCCCAGACTAGTCTGCAAGATCAAATGGACCACCAGCTGAGTCACTCACTCAGCCAAATCCCTAGAGTCAAATCCCAGAGTTTCTCCCCCTCTTCACTGGTGACATTTGGGGGCAGATAATTCTTTGCTGTTGGGGCTGAGGAGGCAGAGGCTGTCCCAGGCATTGTAGATGTTTCACAGCATCTATGGCCCTCACACACTAGTTGACAAGAGCACCCCTCATCACCAGTGAGGACAACCAAAAACGTCTCCAAACACTGCCTTGTGTCTCTTGAAGAATGTGAAAATGTTCCCAGCTGGCACAACTGATCCAGAGGAAACGTAGAGACTCTTTACTTGGACCACTCACACAATCTTAGGCATTGATAAAACCCCGAGAACACTCTAATCTAACTGCTTCTCTGCTACAAGAATCTCTTCTGTAATGACCATGAAAGATCACCATACAGCTTTTGCTTAAAAAATTTCTATAATAGCAAACTCTCAACGTTACCAGGCAACCATTTTTTGGACAGTTCTATTTGAAAATTCCTTCTCATTATTCCAGTGAAATCTGCCTTTCTCTAAATTATACTTGCAATGCCTAGTTTCACAGAAAACAAACCTTTCATCGATAAAAACAGTCCTTCAAATACAAGATAACTTCTACCCCTTGATCCCTTGGTAGGTCAGAATTGCAAGAAACACATAAACAACTTCAATCAAACTTTACGTATTCGATGGTCAGGGAGCTACCCAAACCATCCCATGGGGAGAGAGAGGAACTGGACCATTTCCTAGCTCCACACAGGCTCAACCCTGGATCACATATGCATTTACAACATTTGTAAACCCTTTTGGGGGGTGGTGGGTTCACTTAAACTTTTATCCTCAAAAATATACCTATAATTTATGGAATAACTTTCCTCTAATGGTTTCCTTTATATTGAAATAGGCAGCCAATTTCTAATAAAGTTTTAATTTTTTTTTAAAAGAATCTACTCCTTCATTGGTGGACTAAATGATATACCTCCTCCAATACACTGAAGGCTTTTCATTTTGCTGTTACTATATTCATTGCTTTTTCAGATGTAAGTTAGCCCTTAATCTTATAGTTTTTTGTGTGTGTAATTGATGCTCGAAATTCTAGAATATGTTTTTAAAGTATGTGATAAAATCAAAACATATAAATTCCCCATTTAGAAAATATATTTTAGAAATAGCCTAAGGCACAAATATTTTATAAGACCTTAAATCATTTGTGTTTTAACTATATAATTAACCTCACATATCCAAAACTCAGCTAGCCAACAAGTCTAATTACCTAAATGGTAGTTTTGTTCTTTAAGCAAAGGAACGCTTTGTTCAAATAAAATCAAACCTAAAAAAACTGTAAGTAAAATAAATGAGTGTAGAAATGTTCTGCCTGAGGTACTGCTCTGCCTCCCATACCACACTTCACAGTGTTCTTGGGAGGCTCTGCAAAACTCTGTGAAATATGTGAAGAACACCTTAGAAAACATGATCTTGGTACACAGTGAAAAAGGTGGGGGTGAGTAAAGTCACTGTACTCTTCCTTCTACACCCTACATTAAAAAAAAAATCAGAAACTGAGCCCTGGCTGGTGTGGCTCAGTGGATTGAGCACCAGCCTGCGAACTAAAGGGCTGCTGGTTCGATTCCCAGTCAGGGCACACACCTGGGTTGTGGCCCAGGTCCCCAGTAGGGGGCACTCGAGAAGCAACCACACATTTATGTTTCTCTCCCTCTCTTTCTCTTTCCCTTTCCTTCTCTAAAAAATAAATAAGTAAGATCTTTCTTTAAAAAATCAGAGACTGAAAAGAGAGATGCCACCACAACCACATACTTGATTTGTAGTAGAATACTCCAGGTCCTCTTTGAAATAAGTCTCTTAGTTTACCTGTCATTCTAGCAATATAGGCTAGGTGGTGTTGAAAAACAAAGAAAATCCAGCATAGGAAGGAAAGAATAGAAGGGATGATAGAAGGAGGCATAAAAATAATAGTAAAAAGTTGAAAGTACAAGAAAAAGCCTGGTAAGAATGACGTAGCATTTGCAAAGTTGGGCACAATTTCTTCCATCCTTGTATGCCTAACCCTTGCAATATGACTTTTCTGCTCTGCTCGTTAGCATTAGAGATAGAGACTAGTTCCCCACCCTTCCTGGCTAACACCCTATGATTTGCTTTGACCAACAGAATGTGGCAAAAGTGACACTAAGTGGCTCCTAGGCCTAGGCTACACTCTCACCTCTAGGAACCTTGAGACCACTATGTAAAGAAGCCCAAGCTAACCAACTTGAGGATGAAAAACCAGGTAGAGACAGAGGCGAACAACCAGCTCAACATCATCTAACACCTTGAAGCCCCAATCAAGGAACCAAAGACAGTGTAGTTGTGTGAGTGATCACAAGAGACCAGCAGAAAAACTGTCCGGCTAAGACCAGAATATACGGCTGATGCACAGAAACATGAGCAAATAAAACTGCTGCTGCTTTAAAGCCACTAAGTTTTGGAGTGGTTCACTATACAGCAATAGATAATAAATAAGCTAAACTCAAGATTAACAGTCATCTAGAGACCATTTAGTGCAGAATAAAGAGTGTTACCCAATGTGATTGGCTCTACATATATAAATATTATTATATTAAAAAGTAATTTGGCTCTGGCCGGTTTGGCTCAGTTGGTTAGAGCATTGTCTCAAACACCAAAGGGTTGGGGGTTCAATTCCCAGTCAGGACACATACCTAGGTTGCAGGTTCAATCCCTGGTGTCTAGTCAGGGCATGTATGGGAGGCAAACAATCAATGTTTCTCTCTCTCTCTCAAATCAACACACATATTTTTTAATTTGGAAAAAAACACTTCATATTGACATTAATAATGAGCAATATAATTTAATATTTTCTAATTCAGAGAGAAACAGATGGTATTTTTTAGAAACAATTTAATCTAAGATGATTTAAAATATTTTAATGAACCTAAAACACAAAGAAAACATGACGTTTTGCATTACTAAATAACAATAAATTCAATTGGTCTTAGATATACTATTGAAATTATAATAATAAAGAACATAATAAAATTCTTTATATATATAATTTTATATACATAAAATAATAAAGAATTTAAAGAATAAAATTCTTTAGCACCAATATGTCCTTAAATATTCTACCAGTGTTAAATAGGAAGTCACTTATGGGTATATAAAACCTAGAACACACTTTTTTAATGAACTAATAAAGATACATATTTTGGCTGCTAACACATCTTTATCCAAAACCTTATTCAAAACGGCTGAAAAATATAATTAATCAGTTGTTATAACAGCTGAAACTCTGCACTGAGTGAATCACAGCTTCAGTCTTTCCTTCCTATAACATTCCATAGTGATGTAATATAGGGGAAAATGTTTTCAATACTTAAAATAAAACCATTTAATTAAGCAAACACCATAATTACTAGCATATATATACTTTTTTTTACCTCATAGCCTGGTGCTGTAGCCAAAAGCAAATACAGAAGAAGTATTACATGGTCTGCCCTATACAGGGTGTGCGTTTTCCTTAAAGAAAGTTCTCCTTTACTTGATGAGCTACAGCATAGCCTAAAACAAAGTAACTTCCTAATACAGCTCTTCTGTGAATGAGACTTTAGCACACCTACCACCAATCCTACTAGGTGCACGGAAGTTTGAAAACAGACTGGTTTCCACTGGTGAAACACATGGAGAAGATCCCCTGGTGGCCCCACAAACTGCTAACGGGGCTTCACTGCACTGAGGGTCACCCACAGTCTAAAATAGAGGTTCTCAACCACTTCCCAGGGCACTTTCCATCTTCTTTTTTTAAAGATTTTATTTATTTATAGACAGAGGGGAAGGGAGGGAGAACGAGAGGGAGAGAAACATTGATGTGTGGTTGCCTCTCATGCACCCCACACCGGGGAACCTGGCCCACAACCCAGGCATGTGTCTTGACTGGGAATTGAACTGGCGACTCTTTGGTTCGCAGGCTGGTGCTCAGTCCACTGAGTGACACCAGCTACGGCAGCACTTTCAAATGGAATTAAAAAGTTAAGACTCAGAACAACACTAAAACCAAAATAATGGCTCCTACTATAAAGTTTTTTAAACTATTAGTACCCTGACAAAGTACCTTAAAATATTAAATTTGTGTAGACTAAACTTTTTATTCTACTTAAGTATACTACATGTAATAAATTCTTAAAATAACATTAAATGTGAATATTCCTAACAGATGCTTCTAATTAGCCTCTTAGTAACACTATCACAGGTTACACTATGGACACTTTAGAAAAATGTGCCCGCACTGTGAGATTTGTTTTTATACTGTTTCATTTAATAAATCTTTATCTCTGAACAATTATGGAAGTACCATGTGGTAAGAAAAAAGAGCCTAACATTTAAAGACTCCTGAGTTAAATGTACTATCATTTAGCCTTTCTGTAGTTCAAGTAATTTGAGATTAGTAATTATAACAAATTTTCGCAATTCTCAGTTTTTATCCACTATACACAGACAAGTACCATTAGCCTTACTGAACACTAAATCACAGCATTTCACAAATTACTACATATTACTCACAGATGCAGTATCTGAAGTTTTGCCAACAATCTGGAACAGAGTATGGACTTTTCAAACCAGATGCACATCATTTCCTCACTTTATGAAATGTTACTACAAAGTTATGTTTCAATAAAAGTATTACAAAATGAATCACATTTTAAATGACTAGAACAGTAGTTCACAACCACCTGTGCAAACATAAGTGACCAGCTAGAATGAATAATAAAAGGAAACTGAAGATTTATTATAATTAGTAAGAAAGTGAATCCCCATGTTCATCATACAAAGTCTATCTGCCAAAGAAACTACCTCATGTGACCTTGGGGCGGATGAAGGCTCACCAAGGCGCCCACTATGTCTCCTCATTGCCGGATTCCCCACCCTTCCACCACCAGCACGCTGAGAAACAGTGAGGGGCAGAGCATGGGCCATGGACTCCGAAGGAGAACATACTATGTTCAGCCAATTTTTGTCTTAGGATTGAAGAAGGGAAACTGTGTCTTATTTATCTGTCTATCTCTAGGGCCTACGATATTAGCATCACAAATTTCAAGTTGATATTTTTTAAAAATCTGGCTATCATATAGCTTGCTGTATCAAACTTTCAAAGAGTATCAAAGTTCCACATAAGCTGTAGTGTTTAATTATGTCACTCTACAGAAATGGCAATGCCTCCACTCTCCTCCAGCCTCTCTCACCCCTCCAAGTATTGTTTTGACTAACTATAGTATCTATGCTATCCATTAATACCTGGGTAACTATTATGTGTTCTAGCTGGTTTCTTTGTAGTTAATTCTCCCAATCCATAGTAAACTGACAGAAATGTCTTCCTAATGTACCATTTTCCTCATGCTATTCTTACAAATATCTACAGTAGGACCTTACTGCCTGCTGAAATTCCACAGCCACAACTCCGCCAAACAATCCGTATCTATCCCATCATATCGTGCATTACTCCTTAAAGCAACCCTGTGTTTCAACTACGCTCCCATGTCTTCCTTACAACTACCCACACCTCTTTTTCTTCCACCCGCTTCTTCTCATTTCTTCTTCTGAAGCTCAGTTGTCACTTTGCTCAGCAGCAGATATGCGAAGTACGTGGATGATATGGTCTCTGACTTTTGCCAGAGACAAAACAAAAATGATTTTAACTCAGTGATAATTAAACCATAAATACTGGTTAGTAACACAATAAGACCTTACAGGATACACATTGAGTATTGTCAGAAAGAGTTTCATGAAGAAGGTGGAGCATAACAGGTAGAATTCAGACAAGAACTACAAAGGGCATTTCAGACAGGAGAAACAATATGAAGAAAGATGAGCTCTACCAATAAGTAGTATGTTGGATTCTGTGGGGAAGCAATAGGAAGAAATGTAGAATAGACAAGAAAGGAAAAAATTATAAATGGCCTTAAATACTAGACCAAAGGGCCTGGAGTTTATGGATCATTTGTATGAATATTTAATTGGCTCATCATTGAACAAAAATTAGCTAAGTAAACCTATTACAGATTCATAACAGACTTTCACAAAGAGGCATTTCAGCCAAAAACAAAATAAGTGCAAGGAAAAAAGAAAAAGCAAGGAATAAAGACCTCCCAGATTATCTGCCCCAAAAGTATCAAAAAAGGACAAGGGTCGGGCAATGGGTAACAGTGTTGAAGCCAGGGAGAAAAGGATAGCTCTAAAAAGTATTTTTGAATGATTAAGAAACATCTGGGCCCTGGCTGGTGTAGCTCAGTGGACAGAGCGCAGGCCTGTGAACCAAAAGGTCACCGGTTTGATTCACAGTCAAGGCACATGCCTGGATTGCGGGCCAGGACCCTAATTGGGGGCACATGGGGGGCAACCACACACTGATGTTTCTGTCCCTCTCTTCTTCCTTCCTTTCCCCTCTCTCTAAAAAAATAAATAAATAAAATACTTTTTTAAAAAAAGAAACATCTGGAAAAAACTACCTAGGGAAAAAAGAAAAAGAAAGAATAAAAGCAAAATATTTTACCCAGGGAAACAGTGTAATAAGAAGTAGTTAGATTCACTCTGGAGTCATTCCCCCAACATGTGACTGGAGGGCAGGGAGGACTCTGCATCAGCCTTCCATGTTTTTGGTGTCTCACAAGGCAGACACCCATCTTTTGTCTCGGGCTATCTTTCAAGAATAACTGTATACAGTGAACGACTGTAGAACATCATTTCCTTCTGGAGCAAAAAGGCAGGCTTACTGGCCATTATAAAAGACTTGAGTTCCCCAAGGCTCAGAGTTCTTCTCTGGCCATGCAATCTGCTAGGTTTGCAGGTGTCACGTGGCCCTCTTCACTTTCCCCTAAGAAAACTGGGGCTCAAGGAACCACCACAAGAAAATGATGACATTCAGTCTAGTGCTATTGTTATAAAAATTTCTGTCTCTGACTAGAAATCTTGTCTTCTACCCCCACCCATGAAACTATGGCAGAATAACCTGTCAGCCTTCTAGTAGGGTAGAATCTTTTTACAATTAATAATATCTCATTTATCAAGAATGTGATGATGCATTTAATTTCAAACCACAGTTTTCTGAAAAATGGAAATAACAATAGCATCCACTTCATAGGATAAAGGTACAAATAAATTAGCACAGTGCCTGACAACAAATTGTCTATCATCATATACACATGCGACACATCATATACACATGTGCACACCACAAAGGTACAGTCTGTGTGCGTGCACACATGGTTTGCCACTTGTCCCTCCGGTCACACAGGCTAACAAAGGTCCAAAATACAGAAGTGAGGATGCCAGAAACACTTTTATAGAATTTTCTTTAAAATAAAAATCAGAATTGTGTGTATGTCTGGGTGAGTATGTTTTTAATCTCCTACTATGTCTAAGAAAATGTAATCACATGACAGATTCCATTACAGTACTCTGTATGCATAATACCTCTCTAATGGTCATTAAAATAAAGTCCTGGATGGATTAACACAAATTCAGTATTAATATATTTTGGCAAACTAAGTAACATTTTTCAATGTGCTAATTGTAGGTGTAATTTTTTCAAGTATCAGCTTTCTGAAAATAGGAGGGGGGAAAAAGGCATGTTAACTATGAACCTAAATCACTTCTCACATTTCCCAAAGTAGGACCCTTCATAAAGCACGGCTGACATCAGCTGTCATCATATGATAAAATTAACTCTTCCAAGTAGCAGGCATCTGAACAAAGACCTTAACAACTACCATGTTATAGTCACTGACTGCATCAAGAAAGATATACAATTCATAAGATTACACAAGGATGAAAGCCAAGACACATTTTATACTCATGAAATCTTAAAAGTTAGTGAAAGTCAAACTGCAGCTACTCAGACCCTCGTTAAAGCCGTAATAAAACAGCAAGATACACGAAACGAGCTCATTACATTTTCTTTTCCCAAAGCAATTTATTTACTTTACACACACACACACACACACACACACGTTACTGGAGCATGAAAGATATAAAACACACTATTTTAATAAAAACTAAGTTGCACTTAAAAGTACAACAAATAAGATTTTACATGTTACATGTTTCTTCTCCCAGACAGGACCGTGTAACAGGAACAAAGTCTTCCAGGACTCAGTTCCTACATTTATAAAATAATTCCTAGCAATGTGATCTTGAGAAAGTTATGTAACTTCCTTATACCTCAGTTTCTTCATGTGAAAACAGGGATATCCTATGGAAAATAGGGAGAATTGTACCTCACTTAGCAAGAATGAAAATATTTTAAGCTAACAGCATTAACATATGTAAGCTTTTTTTCTCTTCCTAAAACCTAAAAAAATAAATGACTAAACCACCCATAATGGAATATTATTCAGCATTAAAAAAAGCTATCAAGCCTCAGTAAGACATGGTGAAATATTAAGTGAATATTACTAAGTGAAAGAAACTAATGAGAAAAAGGTTACATGCCAAGTGATCCTGCCTATATGAAATTCAGGAAAAGGCAAAGCAAGTGTAAAGACTGGTGGTAGCAGCAGAGTGCGGAGAGAAAGTGATGGACAGGTAGAACACAGGGGATTTCCAGGGCAGTGAAATGATTTTGTATGATACTAAAACGGCTGATATATGTCATTATGTGTTCGTCCCAACCCACAGAAGGAAAAACAAGAGTAACCCCTAAAGTAAGTACCATATTTTTTGGACTAAAAGATACACTTTCCCCCACAAATGTGGGAGGAAAGGGGGTATGTCTCATAGTCAGAATGTAGCTTACCTGGCTTGCTGGGGTGGTGGGGTATGGCCTATGTTATTTATGTTATTAAATATTTTACCACATTTTTTTGCTTCAAATCTTTTTCTCTATTTTCCTCCTCTAAAACCTTGTGCGTCTTACAGTCCAAAAAATTTGGTGAACTACGGACTCTGGTTGATAATGATGTAACCCTGTAGGTTTTTCAACTATAACAAATTTACCCCTCTGGTGGAGGGTGTTAATAATGAGGGGGGCTACAAGAGGGAGGAGATAAAACAGGAACTCTCCATATTTTCTGCTCAATTTAAAACTACTCTAAAAAATAGTCTATTAATGTAAAAAAACTAAAATAAAACATAAAATAACTATACATTAGAAAGATAAGTCAATGTGTAAGTTGGACAATCTTTAACTTTACGATTACCAAAATCCTAATAAGATAACTCAAATATCCAATTAGGTTACTGTCCAAATAATAAGATTTTGGGATGTTTGTAGACAAAGCCTAATGTCCTGTGAATGCCCATATTAATTATAAATATTTAGGTGGATATACTACTATTAAAAATAAAAACTATCATCTCATAATTTTAAAAAACTATTTCAATTCTTTAAGATAATTATCAAGCCAAAAATTATTAATAATTACATATTTCAATGAGGAATATATTGAGGATTAAAATGAAATTCCATTGTAAGTAAACAGGTTCAAGAAAAAATTTCAAAGATTAATGATGACAAATTTCTCTTGTGGCTTTAGAAACCCGAGTTCTTTTTTCCTTCTCCTCTCCTTTACTCAGCCCTACTAAAATACCCTCAATTGCCTCAACTAGAAATCTGCCGAGTGTCCACCTCATGCTACCAGCTCAGTAATGATTAAATTCTACTACTGTATGCTCAATTGAGTAAATTATTGCTCATTCAAGTTCATAGTCAGTAGTTCCAAAGTGAATGCTTGTACATAAAACAGAGCTCGGAGTAGAGGTCACAGCTTTCTATGTTTATAGCTTCCCCACACAATTAATCTTGCAGCTGCACTTGATTAGTTTTTGACATGAATACACTGTCTCAGAGAGGTCAATACAAGGAGGTTTCCATCCTCTTGACACTCCTGCTAACCTATGCTATTCAGAAACATTAAACCACTTGTAACAGCACTGCACAAGTCCCCAGTGTCTAGACTCTAAGACAGTTCTCTATCGTCAGTGCTGCATCCTTAGACTGCAAAAGGTAGTCTGAACATGTCCCTTTCCATGAATAGCTTTTTGAAAAAACAAAAGTTTATTATCAAGCAACAGCCCAAATTTCCAATGATGACATTATACCATTTCAGCAAAAACAGAACTTAAAAAATAAAAACAATGATCACAAACCTAGGATTTAAGGTTAAATTCTTTTCCTTCAAAATATAAATTAGCATTTTGTCTTATTAAAATAGAAATCATGAAAAAGGTTATATTCATACCAATAATTGTGTTATGCAACAAAGGCATAGATGAATATAAGAAAAGAGATACATGGATATGAAAGTCAGTCAAGTACTGAATATGAATTAATTTCCCCAAAAGGTAGTTCCTACAATATTTTACAACTTTTTCCAAATATAGAAAAAATACAGTTCAAGCAAATATATATATATACACACACACACCCATATATACACATATATATATTTTATACCATATTTGCATAAACCAATGTTTTTATCCTACAAAAATGTTGACACAGAAATATCACATTTCAGATTAACAGCTAAAATTGGAAAATATAAACAAATTATATGCACATATATAGGTATCACTCTACACCCGTGTATATAGGTAAAGCTATACGCACACACATACACCAAGGCAAATACACCAAAGGAAAACATACATTTGTAGTATAGTCCTCTCTCATAATATTAACCTGTTTGTAAAATGTCATAATTGTACATTGGTAGGTGAAATATGCATAGATGCAGAGAAAAGCTTGTTTCTATGACTAAGAAGCAATGGCTCGAAAACACTTCCACAGTTAAAAAACAGCTAATGGAAAAAATGACAACTTTATTTTTACAAAGTAAATAATAACTTCATGACTGAGTCACCATCTTTAGTGTCCAATATACATGACTCTATGTGATCCTTATCAATATGCAGTGTTCTTGCTGCGTGTCTTAGTTCAGCATCTGTACAAAACTGCCACACACTTCCACTCCATGGGCTGTCAGTGGACCTTGAACCGGCCGTGAGAGAAACACTGCCACAGACTTGACAAGATTTAACAACTGTTAACTAACACTCTTAGACTAACAAACTGACGTAGTTATAAGGAGTTCTAACATTGATATAAACTTCTGGGATGCAGGGATATGGGTTCAAAAAATTACTACCAAAAGAGAATTTGTTTAGAAGATACAATAGTTACTGCTCAAACTCTAGCCAATGAAATAAATTGCTTTGGAAATACCAAAACAATTACTGAGAATCTCAAGAGAAACATTTACTTATGTCCTGAAAATCTGTTGAACAATTTCAATTTGCAATCAATGAGTAGAATTAATTTAAGCTAATAAAAGACATACTGATCTGACATGGTGGTATAGAACACATTAAGTTTAACTGGGGTTGAACTACTGGGCCTTTCATGATTACTTTAATTCTACAATGGCATCATGCAAAACATTCCTATAAAATAAAACTAGGAATCGCCCTGGCTGGCGCAGCTCAGTGGATTGAGCGCGGGCTGCAAACCAAAGCATCGCAGGTTCGATTCCCAGTCAGGGTGCATGCCTGGGTTGCACGCCAGAGCCCCCAGCAACCTCACATTGATGTTTCTCTCTCTCTCTCTTTCTCCCTCCCTTTCCTCTCTAAAATAAATAAATAAAATCTTTAAAAAATAATAATAAAATAAAACTAGGAATCATAATTCACACAGCAATCCTAAGAGTTTATTATATTTTTTTCAACCCTGTATATACAAAGAAAGCCACTCTTCATTTGTTACAAAATAAGCAGGGAGCTTAGCATATCAGAACCTTTCTTCTAACATTATTAATTAATGCCACCACTTAAATCTTTTGTGTTTCCTGTCCTCAAGCACTATAAATTCACAAAGCAGAAAACAAATTACATATACTTACAGAAGGTGGAATGTCTACAAACAGAATGCATGTTCACTGTTTCCCCCACAAAAAGAAGTTAAAAATCTTCATTGGAATTTTCTGCCCAAATTGTAACTCTCTTGTCAAGGAAAATGGGAAAGACAAAAGTTTAAAAAGTAGAATGTTTTTGAAGATGTGATTCTGTTGTGAAACAATCAGCATGACTTACACTGAATGCAAATCTTAATGTTTATCTAGCATTTACTTCTGTTTCCCTTACCAGTAACTTCTTAATTGAAGAGCTTTCCTACTTTCTCAGTATTGAGCATTTATATCGTATTTTTTAAAATTCTTATGGTTGATACTAGAGGGACAAACCTCTCACAAGGCACTGAAAAGGAGAATCTCCAAAAGTATATTTGTAAGTCTACATGAAATTACTGATAACAATTTAAGTTTATATATTCTAGGACAATTTAAGACCTTTTCCATATTCTGGCCTTAAGCTTTAAACCTTACTTTCTATTACACTTCATTAAAACGAATTTACTAAAGTTCACAAATGTCTTTTGTTCTTTTTCTATTTCAAATTCCTCCAAAATACTGGGGAAAACATGAAGTTAAGAATTAAATTTATTGCTCTATCTCAAAAGCTAGATATCATTCTATTATTACACTAATTAAGTTTGACCTCGATTTAGAATTTCTTAAAACACTTGTTGGTTTTCAAACTACAACTGAAGTGGTAGGGGCACAGGGACAATGACTTACTAATTTTCGTATGTCCTATAAATTTTAATCAGTATTTTTCTACATAAAAGAGTAATCTAATGTTTTATATTAAAATACCACATTACAGAGCATACTAACAAATAATTTTCCTATTATACTGAGGTCTCTAAGGTAATTATGTCTGTTATCGTATCAACAGTCAAAATTGCCTGCTAGCTGAAACTGGCTGTTTTCAAACCCACTGTTCACTCTCAAAGGGAGGAAAGAAGGAGAAAGGGAGAAAACTCGCTTGATTTGTGAGACTGAGGTTACATTATATAACAGTAATATAAGTTATTTGGGATTGTAGGTACCCCAAAGGTCAGTTCAGTAAGTATCTTCAAGGCAGAAACCATGTCTTTTCATTAGTGTGCCCAGAATTTATTACAGAACTATTGGTGCATTAGCAAATACGGAAACTAGGAGGACCAGATAGGAGTCCAAAAGCACTTTGGTTTTTAAATATTTAAATAATTTCCACTTCAGAACCCATTTTGGGGGTTTGATTTTGCTCTGACAACTACAAACATGTTGGAAAAGCATAAAAATTTTAAGTAGTTAATCATCTTTAAGTTATTTTGACAACTTATATTCTGCTGTTAGTATAAAGAAATTTTTACACATCAGTTTGGTCAGAAATAACCAGGTGTTGATCAAAACTCCAGAATACACACTGCAATCCATTCTAAGAACCCTTCTATGAGTTTCAGAACAAGCCTTACAATCTAAAAACTTTCAAAATAGCTTTAATAGGGTAAAAGTATTGTGGCAAAAAGGTAATGAACTGGGAAAGTACATATTGTTAGCAGAGAGACCTGGCAGGGAGTCAATGTGAGAGCAGCTCCAAGAAAACTCACGCTCTGAGCACAGCTATAGCGATCGTTCGGTATATGTGTGCACTAAAAATTGAACATGTTTTCTGAATGAATCATATCTTTCCCATCCCTGGTGACAGTTAAGTATGTTTTCCCACTGCCACCCACCCATAACTCGAAAGATTCTGTGGTAGCATTAAGGCTGGGTCTGCAAAAATGCAGGCTTGAAATTCACAAAATCTTATATTAGCTACACAAATATTAATGGCTCATGAAGTTTCTGAACCAGGCTTCCAAATCAGAAAATAAAGAATCTTTTTCAAAAGCAACCAAGATGCTCCTTTCTCTCTAACTCTCATGGCACCTTGCACATAACTTCCATTGAAGCACCAAATACATGTATGAGCACTTGTGAGTGAGGAAATCCCTAGTGCCTAGCAAAGTAAAAAGGTATTCAAATTTTTTAAATAAATTTACAAAACTAGGCACTCAGTTCAGGGTTCTTCATTTCTAAGCATTTTTAAAAACTTGTTTCCATTAGTTTTACTAGTCTCCATCACCTGGAATTGTGTCCTAATATGGTAGGTGTTCAATCATCATTTGTTCATTCATTTAAAAAAAGGAAGAAAGACATGGGAGAAGTAAGGAAGGGAGACAGGGAGGAAGGGAGAAGAAGGGGAAAAAGGAAGGAAGGGATAAAGGAAGAGAAGAAATGAAGAATAGACCAATAACTCAACTCAGGCATTAGATGATGTGAACTTGAAAAGTAACCACACTAACTTGTTTTGTTGTTTTTGTTTTTCTCTGCAATACTCACTCTCATGGTTTTTTAAGGGTTTCCAAGGCTCCTATTCTTCTAATATACCACCTCCTAAATAAATTTAGACCAAAAAGAGGTGGCATGTATAAAGTACAATGCTACCTTTTGTACAATGTACAATGTACAAAAAAATGTACAATGAAACAAAATTAAAAAATGGATTCTGAGATGGAATTACTATGTGCTTTAACTATTTTCCAAATAAATAAAATGTCAACTTTCTTCTCTGCTTATAATATTTTTAAAAAAATGGTAATTTTTTATTTTAATATTATAATGACACACCTGATAAATGGAGTTGCCCGAAATACCTTAAATAATTAAATATAAAAATAAAATTTAAACCCTGACTGGTGTGGCTCAGTTGTCTGGGAATCTTCCCGCAAGGGGAGGGGTCGCCAGTTCAATTCCCAGTCAGGGCACATGCCTAGGTTGTGGGTTCAATCCTGAATGGGGCACAACAAGAGGAAACCAATCAATGTTTCTCTCCCTCTCTTTCTCCCTCCCTTTCCTTCTCCCTAAAAAATGAGTAAATAAAATCTTTTTAAAAATAAATACAATTTAAGCTTAAAATCATAACAACCTAAGTGACATTTATTTTTTAATCCTCACCCAAGGGTATGTTTTTTGATTGATTTTAGAGAGAGAGGAAAGGGGAGGGAGAGAAAAACATCCTTTGTCTCCCATACAAGCCCCAGCTGGGGATTGAACCCACAACTTTTTGGTGTACCAGACAACACTCCAATAGAGTCACCCAGTTAAGGCATAAGTGACATTTTGAGGGTTGAGGGGCAAGCCACAGGCAAAACCACAGTGGCTACAAATAAATCACTAAGTAATGAAAAACTACGAATTTTAATAAAATTGTTCATTACCATCATAAAGAAATCTATCCCACTGACAGCATAAATTTAGCAAATGTCACTTGCTCAGAAAGACATCTGTATCTAAGTTACAGGTTACCATCTTATTTCTTGATTCTGATATATGAATAAAGTGTTTTTTATGTGACAACACAAAAGAATTTAGTGTTATTTTTCCTTTTATACTACTAAATAATACTCTGTATGAAATTTGGGTATGTTTTACCATTTATGCTAAATGCATTCTTGCATTAAATTGTAAGACTGCACAATCATGCAGCTATCGCACCTGCTGCTTATATCAGGATATTTCCAAAAAGGGTAAAAATATTTAGTTTAGTTTGTCTGAAAATAAAAATAACCTAAACCTGAAAATACTTTATTTCCTTTTTTGTTGTATCATAAATAAGTTTAGCTCATGTTTTTTAACTTAGAAAAACATAACTATGTTTCATCAATATCCCCTCAATGTTCCAAATCTTTAATTTATAAACACCAATATTTAATATTAGATAACATGTGTCCCAAAAATACATATCTATTCATAGAGTAATTTTAATTCCTTTATGGATAGCAATTTTCAAAAAGAATTTTTGGCATTTTTTAAAGCCCACTAAAAGTATATACTACATTATCTCACTTGTAGGATTATGTGTTTCTAAAAGTTCAGGTTTCACTGAAAATTCATTCAATCTGGGCATTGTCTGATCAGGAATCAGGAAATACTGAATAGTGGCCATGTTGCGAACAATTATACTTGGAATCTACTTCCTGACAACTCTGAAAAGACCTTCCTGTAAAACAAAGCCTCAACTTCAGGTTCTTTGCACCATTTTCCATAAAAATAAGGATCCCAACTGTGCACCAAAGAAAAAGAGAATGTTCCAATAGCCAGGCCTCTAAATCTGATATAGTCAAATAACAACAGTTTTAATCTGGAAAGACTGGAATATCCTAAAGTAATTAAACATATTACAGGTTTTTGTGACATCATTCTTTTTAATTTTATTTTCTCAGTACTTGTGCCAAGTTAAGTCAACTATAGTGAAAACAGACTGTGAAATAATAGTTAATGTAATTTTAATAATCTTCATTTTGATTTTAAGTATATAAAAATTATAACAAATTACCTGCAATATTTAATCAAATGTATAACTTAATTTTTTAACATTTCAGCATTCTAAAAGTTGATGAATGTTATATACTGTTTTAGTGAATAATCCTGAAATGTTTCCCAATAAAACTGTCACAAATATTATTTTTACACGATTTTATTCTCCCAAAATTATGAAATCAGTTTTTAAAAACTAGTTTAAATCTTCAGTAGTTCTAATCAACAGAATGGTATCATTCTATACAAGATCACAACTGCTGTAAAATGGTCTTGCCCAGATACTGAAAATTGTTTTAAAACACTACCATAATATCAAGCAAATACCACTGTTAATAACAATGAGTAAAAAATAACGTTTTACTCATTGTTACTGACATGGAACATAACACTAGGAGGCAGACATACTGCACACTAATAACAGAAGACATGCAAAAATAATTTCCACTTGTATGCAGTAGGGATATGATGTTTTAATCATACAAAACAAAAATTATTCTTGCCAGCTTAATTTGCAGGAAAAGAAGAGAAGAAAGGAGAGAGAAGGAGGAGGAAGGAAAGATTTCACAGTAAACAAATCACCTGTTTGGCTAGTTAAACTTGCATTTGATAGCTTGTAAAGAATATTCAGATTTTAATAAACTTCCTTCAAGTAACACATGTTTTAAGACTTAATTTTTAATGTATGATTCACACCGTAATAAAAAGGCATAGCTTTAAAAATTAAACATAATACTAATGGCTTTAAAGGTTAGGAAAATAGCATATAACGTTCATTAAATGGGATATGCATTCACACCTTTAGTAAGATGATGTATTCATCTATTTATGATGTTATGAAAAAACTAAAATTATGACAGCATCAGGAAGTTAGCAAGATACCTAATGATTTTCTAAAAAACAGTACATCACACCTGACTGTTATATATACTGTATAGCACTTGAGTGCTGAAAGAGAAACACACTTGTTCACAGCCAGCCGTCTCTGACTTCTCCCAGAGCACCAGGCACACAGGGTTAGTTTTCCTTTCTCTGTTTTCTTCCACACTTGTAGCGACCAGTGACTTCAAAGAGAACTCTGGAGGGCTAACAGAGGATGTAAAAGGCAACAGGAATCTTGCTCAACACAGTAGATTAGGAACAAAATGCAATCATTTTAACTAGAGTTTTAAGGTTGCTTTAATTTTATATTTTATGATAATCAAATTTCCTTTTATACCTAAATATATTGGTATCATTATTGGTATTGGTATCAGTATTCTCTACAAAAGCAAAGCTGTAAAATGTAGAGAAAACTAAAATAGAAAGTAAATATTTCCAAGAAAAAATTGATATGCCATAATAGGAGAGAATCTTTAAAGTTTTTTTCTACTAAATGATTTGAGTGATTTTTTAGAAAGCTTTTCACAACAGCATATAGTTATCTGCATTAATGCACTGCAGACTTCAGCCATGGCATATGAGTGCTTTGTACAATAAGTCCAACAGTGGCTACTAAGCTCTCCTAATTGCGATGTTTTATCGATTTTAAGAATATGTGCAAGAAATAGTAGTTTTCCCAGAATTTCATTCAAAGAAGATCTACATTCATTAACTTTTTTCCCCTAAAACTTCAGCAGAGGGAATACTGCCTTCTGTGTGAAGCCAAAAAAAAAAGTTACTTTTTTATTAAACACAATGGAAATAAAAACCATTAAAAAGACTTAAAATTCACACAATAGTGTACTCTCACATGTTTCATTGACTCAAAATAGACATAAAGAATAAGCATGAATATCATAATTAGAAAATTACTACATTAACTTTCCCTGACAGTAAGTGGAACAATGCAAAAATAACAAGATTATGTCTTACCACAAAAATATTTCATAATTTTCCACAGCACTGCTTCAATATACACCAGTTAAGTAGAAATTTATTGGGTATCTACTATATCCTAGCATGACCTAGGCCCAGTAAAAATTTGAACTAAGCATAATATATCATTCTCTTAACTTATGAACAGGTAGGACATGAATATGAACCAACTAAAGAAAAATGAAAAAGAAAACTAATTGAGTTAATTCTTTTTTACTAATTATACAATGAAAAAAGAATTCAGATAATCTTAATACCATAACCAAAAATTTAAAAGCAAAACAGTTATTCCTTGGGTACTTAGTAGCAATTAATTCTTACCCCCTCAAAAAGGGGTCCATCTCCAATTATTAGTAGCAAACTAAAACAATTTCGGGACTTCCGGCCAAGAAGGAGATATGGGTAGATATACTTTGCCTCCTCACACAACCAAAAGAAGGACAACAAATTTAAAAACAAAAAAACCCCAGAACTGTCAGAAAATTGAACTGCATGGAAGTCTAACAACCAAGGTGTTAAAGAAGAGACATTTATCCAGACCGGTAGGAGGGGTGGAGATGGGCAGCAGGTGTGGAGAGAACAGTGTGGCAAGGCAGTAGCTGGAGGACCGGGAGGGTGAGGCGGAACAAGGGGGTCGCTGGCAGAGCAGGCAGTCCCACCTTCGCATGCAGATAAACCAGGAGGAATAATTGGGGAGCGAGACAGACCACACAACCCAGGGTTCCAGCATGGAGAAATAAAGTCTCAAACATTCCAACTGAAAAAAACCTGTGGGGGTTGAGGTGGCAGGAGAAAACTCCCAGCCTCACAGGAGAGTTCGTTAGAGAGACCCACAGGGTCCTAGAATGTACACAAACCCACCCACCTGGGAATCGGCACCGGAAAAGCCCAATTTGCTTGTAGGTAGTGGAGGAAGTGACTGAAAGCTGAGGGAGAGCTGAGCAAGTGGAACTGTTCCCTCTCAGACTCCTCCCCCACATACAGCACCACAATGGTGAGCTGCCCCGCCCTTGTGGACACCTAAGGCTCTGCCCCTTACTCTGTAACAGGTGCACTGAGACAAAGAGATATGGCCCAAATGAAAGAACAGATCAATGCTCCAGAAAAAATACAACTAAGCAATGAAGAGATAGCCAAGCTATCATATTCAGAGTCCAAAACACTTGTAATCAGGATGCTCACAGAAATTATTGAGTATGGTCACAAAACAGAGGAAAAAGTGAAGGCTACACAAAGTGAAATTTTAAAAAATGTACAGGAAACCAACATGAAGGGAAGGAGACTCAGACTCAAATCAACAATTTGAAGCAGAAGGAAGAAAAAAACATTCAAGTGGAACAGAATGAAGAAACAAGAATTCAAAAAAATGAGGAGAGGCTTAGGAACCTCCAGAACAACTTGAAATATTCCAACATCTGAATCATAGGGGTGCCAGGAGGAGAACAGGAAAAGCAAGATTTTAAAAACATAATAAAGGAGAACTTCCCTAATCTGGCAAAGGAAATAGACTTCCAGGAAGTCCAGGAAGTTCAGAGAGTCCCAAAGATGTTGGAGACAAGGAAGAACACACCAAGGTACGTCATAATTACATTACCCAAGATGAAAGATATGGAGCGAATCTCAAAAGCAACAAGAGAAAAAAAGACAGTTACCTACAGGGGAGTTCCCATAAGACTATCAGCTAATTTTTCAAAAGAAACCTTGCAGGCAAGAAGGAGCTGGAAAGTATTTCAAGTCATGAAAGACAAAGACCTGCATCCAAGATTACTCTATCCAGCAAAGCTATCATTTAGAATGGAAGGGCAGATAAAGTGCTTCTCAGATAAGGTCAAGTTAAAGGAGTTCATCATCACCAAGCCCTTATTATATGAAATGTTAAAGGGACTTATCTAGGAAAAAAAAAGGAGATCACAAATACGAACAGTAAAATGACAAAAAACTCACAACTATTAACAACTGAACCTAAATAGAACAAAAACAAAAACAAACTAAGGCAACAACTAGAAAGGAACAGACTCACAGAAATGGAGATCACATGGAGGGTTATCAGGGATGAGGGCAGGGAGAATGGGGGAAAAGGTACAGGGAATGAGAAAAATAAATGGCAGGTACAAAACAGACAGGGGTAGATTAAGAATTGTATGGGAAATGGAGAAGCCAAAAAACTTACACGTAAGACCCATGGACATGAACTAAGGTGGGGGAATGATGGTGGGAGGGGGGTACATGGTGGAGGGGTACAAAGAGGAGGAAAAAATGAGACAACTGTAACAGCATAATCAATAAAATATATTTTAAAAAAATAAAATAATTTTGGTACCTGGTTTTATTAATATTTAGCTCTTTAGAAAAATAAGTGCAAAAACAAAATGGGAAAACCTGAAAATTTTGTACAAAATATGAAGAATATTAACAAAAATTAACAGAGGCTAATTTTTTAATGAACCATATCTTAACCTTAAGAAAAATCATAGATAAGATGGTTTTATAAATTTTCTTACAATTTTCAGACATCTAAAATATTTCTCGAATCAGATCTTACTACCACTGTCCTTGTTCAGACTCTACTAGACCCAACCTCCTCAAGAGCAGGTACCACATTACCTCCACCGTTGTATGACATCCAATCCTAACAGTGTACTATAGTATCTGATGGAAAAGGAATGAGTAAACAAAAAATGGAAACCAGATAACCAAAATATGTATGAAAAACAGTATCACATGGCTCATTCATAGATATAATCACTCTATTCAATATGTAAACTGATTTTATAAAGAAATAAACTCAAGCAGGCTTGTTTAAATGAGAATAGACCTAAAAACAACAAATTCAAATCACTATATCAAATTACATATGTTAAAGCTTATCTCTCATTTATAATTAATATGATGACCAATATCTTCAAATAGTACACACACTACAAAAAAGTTATGTTTTAAAAAAATGCTTATATTCACTCATATTTACCTAATTAACAATGCCTTCATCTTCAGGTTAAAGGAAGTATAAATAAGAAAGGTATACTTCTCTTTAAATAAATGATATATTTTTGATGTTTGCCTATACATAAAGTGTGTATGTAATTTTATTTTTATTCTCATTGGCTTTAGTACAAAAACAAAGATATGGTCTTCTGAGTAAAAATTTGCTTTCAAAATTAATCTTAAAGAAATACTGAAATTGGTACCAGAAATGACTTTAATAGAGACAGAAAGCCTACATAAATCAAATATTATAAAAGAAATAGAAAAAATTGTTACACAGCTCCCAACAAAAAAGCCCCAGGCCCAGATGGTTTCTCAGAATTCTAGCTTACTTTTAAAAACTGCAAACACTCGATACTTGAAACTACTCCAAAAGCATAAGGAAAACTTCCAAGTTATTTCTGTAAAAGGAGTATAATGCTGATTGAAAAACCTAAAAACAACTTCATCAAAAAAAAAACCCTACAGCATATGTCATTTATTAACATTACTGCAAAAAAATCCCACATAATATGCTCTAACAGCAAAATTTTCAAACCCATATATCATGACCATGGTGGTTTTAAAATATATTTCACAAATTCCTTATGTGCCTCCCTTCAAAGAGTGGAACCTATTAACCTATTTCCCCTCCTAAGTGTTGGCTGAATTTGGTAACTCACTTCTAATGAGCAGAATGTGGCCAAAGTGATGGTGTGTGACTTAAGAAATTGGAACATAAAAGACATTGTGGCTTCCTCCTTGCTTCCTCTTGAAACACACTCTGGAGATTCTTAGGGTACCATTTTTGGGAGGTCTTTGAAATTCCAAAAGATTTGTCAGTATTTGGATTTGATTGTCTAAGAGTCAGTTTCAAGTTTTCCAATGACTAAAATACCACCAAAAAGAAAGAGCTGAAGTAAAAGATGGCTTAATTCTTATTGAAAATACTTCTTTCCCCACCCCAATCCCATTCTCTTCACCCAGTACCACTATCATCACGACTTCTTTTTTAACCAAATGGTTTTCTGTCCATGGCATTCTCTACAATAATCCTCAAAGACAGCAGACAGAGATCAAATGGATTTAGGCAGTGACAGTACTTCACAAAGATGGAGATCACGTCTCTCAGGGAGAAGAGCTTTGAAGTCTGGAGAATATCTGTAAACAAGCAAGAAAGAACTTGAGGGCAGATCAGCTTCAGTCCTATCCAAACAGGTTACGAAATAAAGCGAGTAAGATTTCTGTGAGACAACTCTCTTAGGAGTCAGTAGATTAGAAAGTATTAAAGTAGCAGTTCCCTGTTCTGTACGATTTAGTTAAAAAGAATATCTGGCCCTGCTAGATCTTTCCCTTTCAAAAAGATTTTTTAATCCTATTTTAATAGCAGTTTGAGGATGCATACTGCCCAGTTCTACAAATATTTCTCTAAACAAGTGTTACCAGAAGGATGCTGTCCACTCAGATGTTCTGCTTGCTATGCTCAAACTCTTAACAAGTTTTAAATGCTTACTATGCAGTTGAGAATTCATGGGATTCCTGGAGGGGAAATGTGGAAAAGGTCATGATTACAAATGTATATCACAGATAATAAGCTCACACACGGGATAAGGCAAGCTTTCAAAAACTACGACATCGTACAATAATAAGACTTAAAAAAAAACACTGCCCTGCTTTATACAATCTTGGAATGAATATATTACATTGGAAAAATGTTAATTTTTATATAATTAAAAAATGACAAAGATAGTCTTTGCTCTTGGGAATATATGAAGCAATGAGATAATATACAAAAAGCAATTGAAGAACAATACAAAATCAAGGAGAAGTGACTACTATTGAATAGAATCCTTTGGGAGAAATGTATATAAAAAAGTTAAAACTTAAGCTAAAGACATATAAAATATATGTGTGTGTAATTTTAAACACAGAGTTTGCATTTGCATTAGAATTCATTTTATGTTGTGGTAGCAACATAAAATACATCCTGCAGCGGACTTTCATTCATAGTGTAGTCCTCATAGCTCATGACATTAGTCTGAATTAAGCGGGCACACTGCAGGAGCCATCGGAAAATATAAAGGAAAACATTTTAAAGACGGGGAATAGCAGGGAGCTACGGCTAACCAAGACTCAACACCGGCCATGAAAATGTTCCACAAAATTAATAATTCATCTTCTCAAGCAGGCGAGCTAACCATGTTTGGAAAAAAATAACATGAATACTTCTTCAAGTTTGAAATTTTAAAACATTTCCAATAAATACGTTCCCTTCATGAATTTCAATTACTAACTGTAAGTCAACATAAACCAACAAATCCTTACTAAGGAACATGGAAAATTCTGTAGAGAAAAAAAAGAAGTACCTATTGTTCCTTACCTACAGAGTTTACTATCTCCTAGTTTTTAAAAAGTAATAATGATAAGACTAAACATTTTTTTAAATCTATTAAATTTTATCAACTTACAAGTTTTGAAAATGTTCTATCATACTATCTCATTTTTATCATTCATCTTCTAAAACCTCATACATGAGATAAATTATAAAAATATGAATGTTAACAAAACTGGTATCATTTAGATACTCCTGCAGGAACATGGCAAGCTTGATTCACATTTGAACAGAAAGAAATAAATACTGAAGTAACAAAGAGAAGTTTTCCAGAACAGCAAGGAATTTGCCCATTGTTACCTTTTCTCATTTATTTAGTAAAATCCCTGAATATATATAGCCTGTATTCTTTGTAAACTGCCAAAAAAAAGTCACAAATCAGAGAAATAATTCAGGAAACCTACGAATCAGTTTAAATTTTAAGAAAAAAAGGCTAAAAGTAATGAGTTTTCCGAACCTGTTAAAAAGGCCAAAGGTTAAAGTGTCAGTGTAAGCAAAGGTGTGAGGAAAGGAACGCTGTCATCATGTGTGCTAGAGCTAACCCCAGCTTTGGGGAGGTGATTCGGCATTACTGATCAACATTTCAAATGTACACACCTTTGACTGAGCAATTCCTCCAGAAATCTGCCCAGCACGAGAACAGCCAAAAGTGCCTAGGAGTATATGCTCAAGGAGGCTCATGTCACCATCAGAAATCTAAAATACTGAAAGCAGCCCACATGGGCAGTGCTAGAAGGTGTAAATAAATGATGGTGCATCTGCACTACACAATAATTACACAACAGTTATACAGAAAGGTGGATCGGCATACATAAAGGAAGGTAATATGCAGATTCAGCATGATCCCATTTTATTATTAAAATAGATATGTAATATGTCTTTTTCTATGCCCATTCAAAGGTATGCTTATATAATGTGGATAAATACAAAAGAGTCAACAATATGTGGATAAATACCAGATAGATAGATACATAGATACATAGACACAAAACAGTTAAACTGTTAACAGTGGTTAATCCAGAGGATGAGAACGAAAAAGACTAAGAGGGGATAGGCATTTTTTACTTTATATATTTCTACATATTTTAAAATTTATTGCCAAATAGCATATTATAACTTTTATACCTTTAAAAAACATGGTAAGGAGAAGCAGAGTGCTTTAAAAAAAACAAAATGCTGTTGTATAACTTTTTTCAGATTTAACTCAAATTAGCTCTAATCAATCAATTTAAAGAAATTTTTTACTTGTTTTTAAATAAAGGCTTCTAGATTGGGTGCGGGGCCTGAACAAAAAGATGCCTGTGCAAACTGCACTGCCCCCTCTCTACACTTTAAACAACTGGCATCTGCACACCATCTAGTTACCCGCTACATTTCACCCTCGCAACAAAGAGGAGTTTGTGATGATGCTCTCTCTCATTGTTCAACTCTGAAATTGTCTCTGGGAATTCTGAATAAATAACCTTATTTAGATAAAACATCCTGTAGCATAAACACAAAGCGCTCTTTCTAAACAAAGTCAGATACAGACATCAACTGAGTCTCAAAGTATAATATAGTCTAAGAAGGTTTGATTTTGAAAGATAGGCAAATAAACAGCCTCTAGCAAGGCATAAATAACATTCTGTGCTTGATGAGTGAATGCTAAAGGAATCTGACTTTGTTTATATTACCACAAACAATAAGAAGCTACTGAAACTGCATGGTGACTAGACATTTTCTTTACAGTTTTACAATTTGTTTGAAAAATTCTCCAATCTTTGAAATCTAAAGTAGTAAAAGACCTCAACAGCTAAAGATTCTCAACAATCAAAAGTACTATCAACATAAAGTTAATTAAACGGTACTGCATGCACAAGCATGTGCACATACGAACACACACACACACGGCACATTCAGGTCATCTTACTGCAATCATTACAACAGACCGTATTCTGAATGGGTTCAGAGAGAGGCGGTTTGAGAATCCATGGCAGGTAAGGTCAGCAACTGAAAGATCCCCAAAGCTCATGGGAGGGTTATACCGAGTTCAACAGGATCTCAGATTTGGCACTTCCAACCCAACTACAGTACTTTATCACAGGCAGTAAGTATTTCTCCATTCCCTGTTTTCACTTCACGTGGACACATTAATCAGCATCTGGCCTCAGGTACTCCACTTAGTCAACTTGGTACACATGCTTTCCCCACCTGGCCCCTCTAACTTATTGTCTTTACCTCTGAGATTTTCTGTGACGTGCTTCAATGTAACCTCTGACATATAAATTAAAGCTAAATCTCTGTGGGGAAAATAAATTCTAAGAGTGTTATTAATGACTCTACTTGGTTTGACATATCTAAGATACAAACTAAGCATTGGCATTTCTAAACATTTAAAATTTCAAAGTCAGAAAATGTTTGAGAATCCAATAAGATAAAATATTCTTAATTACTCATATAAACATTTGGTCAAACTATTATTTGGGCTAAGACTGATTATAAGACTAATTATAAGCCACGAGAACAAAGTAAATATAATACTAACCACACAATAATAACCACACTTTCTAGTACCTTATCTTTAAAGATTGGGTTTTTTAATCTTTAAATTTCCCTCTCTTGTGTTATGAACTAACTTTATGTTCACTCCCACACCAATTTTAAATCTAAAAGTGGCACATTATCACTAGAATGGCAGACCATAAATTGGGTGACTCAAATTACTAAGTTTCACAATTTTTCACAAAGTCAAATCATAATTTTATAAATCTGTTTTCCTACTTATAAATGGAGATAATTACTAATAAATATATGTAAATAAATATTATAATGCTCCTCACTCAAATCTCCCCCCACAAAAATTTATTGTCTTTAAAGATGAACTGTATTGTAAGTAACAGACATTCCTAGGGGAACAACTCCGAGACAACTAACTTCAACAGTGGACAGATCTTAAGAAATTATCCATTCATGTATCCTATACAATCGAAACTGCCTAAGTTAAATCAAAATTTTAATTTATGGGATTTTTAAGGATAAAATCATTTTATAAGTTAGAATCCTTTCATAAATTAGCACGGCTCCTGGGAGAAATGGTAATTCTAGTTGGGGCAAGCAAATGTGCAGGACGAAAATCTCATTTCACCAGAACACTACGAGGGTTCCATCAAAGCATTCAGGAGCCGCCCTGCAGCTTCTCCTGGCAGGCCTGAGGGGCCAGCTGACCATGAGAGGGGTAACTACAAAGGAGGTGAACACAGGAAAAATGTTGAAATCGGTGACATTACAATTTTAAAACCCTTATTACTCATTTTTGGAGCTGGCTTCTAGGAAACTAGAGGGAAATGGAAGGAGGCAGAACCAACCAATTAAAACAAATTTAAGATTTGTTAACCAGTGGGAATGTTATTTCCATTCTCACTTTAACAAATTAGAGAAAGAGGTGACAGGAAAATATCAGCCCTGATTAAATAAGTGATCTGAATAGGAAAACCTTTTAAGTGAGATAAATGATATTATGTTTATACTTTTAAAATATAAGTCCATGTTTTAGTGACTAAAATATTTACAGATTGAATTACATCATGTCTGAAATTTCTTCAAAATTATTGAGGGGAGATAATAAGGAAAGTGGGTGCAGATATAAGCAAAAGACATTGGCAATCAGTGTATAATTATTAAAGCTGGAAGATGGCTACTCTTCTTCATATAAGTTTGAAATTTTCCATAATAAAAAGAAAGTTTTGTCAGAAAAAATCATTTTATAAGTAATATATGGCACCCCCATTTTTTTATTTAGTTAAGAGGACTTGACTACTGGGTTTTCATAAAGAGAGGTAAACCAATATGTACTAACACTTCTATCCCGGGTATTTGTAAATCTTACAAATTAATGTTTATTCACAAGAGTGTTTAACAATATCTACGTTTTATTGAGCATATATCACATTCCAGCCACTGGGCTGGAGCTACAGGCATTCAATATATAGAATACAGATAACTTCATTCTGTGTAAAGCCCCTTACACAACACAAAATACTTAAGGGAAAAAAAAGCAAGCATCTAACTACTGTTATGTACACACAATTTGTCATATCCACAGTTCAGCATTAGAAACTCCTTCATTTACTATATGATTAAACAGTAATTTACTAAAAACTACTCCATTGCTGCTGGTTTTAAAAGCCCAAAGTAATCAGATACTTCTTTCTGTGAAACTCTTACCCAAAAGCTATTCTGTCAGGCAAAACTGTAGATTAATTCTGCATTACGCATTTTTCAAAGAATAATATTTAAAGGCATACTCTATTACCATTGATGATTAAAAACTCCCTTGAATTAAAAAATAATCTGAAATTAAACTGTCCTTATACAACACATATACAATATTCGCACACTATTCTCTAATATCTTCTTGATGAGCTTTTGGATCACTGACAATTCACAAAGAAGTGTGTACAGAAAAAGTTTCGATTTCTCTCACATAATTTTCCAAAGATCAAATAAACTGACACGAAGTGCTTTTTGAATTTAAAAGATTCCAAAATATTTGAAAGATACACAGCGAAATTTTTCTATTTAGAGAATGTTCACTGAACATGTTCTTAGTACAACAGATTAAGATTAATCAAATTCTGTTGGGATTTTTAAATAATGGTGTTAATACAGAGTTAGCATACCGAAAATATGTAATATGTAAGCTTCAGTATAAACGCATGCATCTCAATTATAAGAAATCAATCCGTGAAAGAGTTTACATTTATCCGATGATTTAAGTGTAATGACCTTTTTAAAAAGTGCTCCGTTATTAAAAACATTAATAGGGAATTTTTCATTGCTTTAACTTTACTACAGACTACAGAGGAAACAAAAAATTTTAATGACTACTAAACCATGCCAACTGAAAAAGAAAGTCAGTCATTTAGACAGCCACAATTCAGATACAAAAGAGCTTTTAGCTTCAAGCAATAGATTTCTTTCCATGCCCTTCCTTAACCCCAGCTCTATAGGCCTATGTTCTATTGGGATTAAAAGTAATTAAACCCTAAGAGATCATGTGCATGTGATAATGAAAATTTCCAACACATACCATAATAAGACCAATATATCAACTTTACTTACATTCTAAATGAAAACTATTTAACAAAAAATTACATTTAAAATATTTTACACTAAATATTCAAGAGAAAAAATAAAAGAAACCCAAGTGAATTAATATTGAGTTGGCCAAAAAGTTCATTTAGTTTTTTCCATATGATGGCTCTAGTAGTGCTTAGTTGTCTTGAACTTCATATGCAACATATTTGTTAGACTGTATTGTGACAGCTGTCCTATCAGTGTGCATTTAAAAAAACATCAAAATTGGTGAATTTGGGGGCAGCTATTTTAATACTGAATTTGGAAAGCAATACACAACATTTTTGGCATATCATGCTTTATTATTTCAAGAAAGGTAAAAATACAACTGCAACATAAAAACGATCCACGCAGTATATGGAGAGGGTGCTGTGACTGATTGAACATGTCAAAAGTGGTCTGCAAAGTTTCTTGTACTACTGACATTTTAGCCAAATAATTCTTTGCTGTGGGGCTGTCTTATGCATTGGGAGATGTTTAGCAGCATCCCTGGCCTCTACACCCTACAACCCAATAGCAGGAAAGCCAACGTGCTCAAAATATCCAAATCAATAAAGTTATTGGTGAAAATGAAAGATGTGTCTTTTATTTTATGCAAAAAACTAAACAGACTTTTTGGCCAACCCAATAGTTTCAAAAGTGAGATTCATAGTAGCAGGGGCCATGTCTGGTTTATCATTCCATTCCCCTGTGTCTACAGCACAGTTTAAAAACAAAATATTCTAAACAAAACATATTTCCTAAAGCATATCTAATCCTCATTAAGTAAAATAATAAGTGCAGTAAGTTATGCAAAGCATCTTCAGCTATCCCTGTCACATTAACATTAAAATCAACTGTTTCAATAATCAAACACCACAAAAATAGAAAAGCAAGAAGAAATTACATCTGCGTAGGGCTGGTGTTGGAGATTTAAGGAGATGCAAATTCCTGCTCACTGACACATACTTTTCATCACCTATCATTCATAGCACCCTGATTAGGTGCTACCATTTTAATCATTTTATCATAGCAGGTATATGCAATTATTACAGGCTTCAAGGGCTTACCCTGTTTTACTGCACTTCACTTTACTGCACTTTAAATGTTACCTTTTTCTAAACAAATCGAAGGCAACACCCTCCACCAGTAAAAAGCTTATGACTCACTTTATTGCAATACTCACATGATTGCAGCTTTTTGGAACTAAACCCACAATACCTCTAAGGTATGCCTGGACTGAACAACCTCCCACCCATTACCACTAAGCAGGAACAAGCAACTGTAATTCAAGCAAACATACATTTGTTTTTTTCTCTTAATTTATTGTCAATTTGTCTCCCATTAACTCACTGAATATAAATTGGGATTCTGTACAAAGTGCTATCCAGAATACAAAGGAAAATCAAACGTTAAAAGTGTCCTTGGAGAGCTTAAAATCTAGCAGGAAACATTAAGGCAAGAAACTAAACAACAAAGGTAAATGCAGGAAATACTGAAGGATGTTAGAGAGTGAAAATACTGTGCTGTGATGTTTCAGAGAAAGGAAAAATGACTTCCAGCTGGGGAAAGCAAGCACTCCCCAGCAGAGGCAATAACCCAGAGGGGTCTCCCAGGAGCAATGAACAGGATTTAAATAAGAAAATGGGAAGAAATGGGAAAGAGCACAGTTTATTTTCAACAAATATCCACTTGCTTTTGAATCTTTCATTATCTTTTTGGCATGGTACAGCCAGCTATTACCATGTGCTTGTTAGCATTCTGTGAGGTAAGCGAACATCTTGATCCTTTGCTTCGTCAGTGGTGGTGACAGACAAGGTTGTCGTAGGCGGCACAGTCCCGGTTTCTGCCTCCCCACACTGTTGCTCAGCCGAGACAGCACAAGAAAAGGCAATCTCCTTCATATGGCTTTATCATAATTCTTTGGGAGCAATTATTTTTTACCATGTTAGATAAATTTGATTTAAAATGTTAATTTATATTTGTGCCTTAATAATAAACCATACTTAAGAAAATTATAGAAAAGATTGCATCTAGTATGTAAGTTGACCTTCTTTTCAAGGGTTTTCTTCTAGTCACCATTTGGGTGAAAATATAATGCAAAGGTTTTTTTAAAATATACTAACTGTAACCGACAAAGTAGCCTTGACAAAACCCATGCAAACCAAAGCTAAAGACAGCTCTTCACAAAGCAAAATCGGTATTTTTCAAACATAAGATAAACAGCACCTTAAAACAGCTGTCAGAGCCATAGATCTATTTGAGTCTGTAGTCCTCTACCTAATCCACCTTGCTTTCAATTTCATAAAGCACAATCTTCTATCCAATATCACAAGTCTGAGCAATGAACAAGAAACCATAAGCTTAATTTAAACACATACAACAGAGCACTTTGGTTTATATTCCTCCTCCCAATTTAATATAGATTTTTTTTAAATAGCATATGTCACAAAGTGTACATTGTATACACCTACCATTAATAGGAAATACAAAACATATATATTTCATTTGAGCATGTAAATTTATAAAATTTGCATGGAAAGACAATAAACAAATACTTCATTTTAATACTGCTAAATAGCATTACATATTCAAAATTCTATTCTAAATCTTTATTTTTGGCAAATTCTTTTTAAGTTTTTTCTTGGGCTTTATTAAGGATCTCAAGGCTTACGCCACCCACTTCGAACATACTCCATGGTATCGATCCTCTATTTTAAAAAAATGCACCTTCATGCAAAATGAACTAAAAGACTTCAACATCATACAGAAATATTGAGTACAAGGATTTGATTCTCCTAAAAGAATACGGGGGAGTTCTAGTTTCACATGCCACTCCATCCTAACAAGTAAAAAGCTGAACAAACTTAAAAAACGAACAACTCTTCTTGGATCTGTAAGAGAGATGCAGGTACAGGGCAACCTCTGCCCCCAAGACAGAAGAAACAGACACAAATGCAGGGAGTCACGGCTTACCTAAGCAGGAAGCCGCAGAAACCAGGGCCGCTGTAGGGAAACCTGAACTGAAATTGAATGAATTGCTGGCGGTTCCATGTGGACAAGTCTGAGAGCTAAAATCTCCAGGGAAACCCAGTCACAGGGGGGGCCCTCACATTTTGTGAGTTTTACCTCCCAGAAGTTGACTACGTTCTCACTATAAATTTCAGAGAAAAATCCCCCTGTGCTTCCAGGCATAGGGAAAGGAAAAGGAACCCTGTTGAAATAAGCCAGAGCACTCTGTTCTTTTTTTTTTTTTTAAGATTTTATTTATTTACTTTTTAGAGAGAGGGGAAGGGAGGAAGAAAGAGAGGAAAAGAAACATCGATGTGTGGTTGCCTTTCACATGCCCCCTATGGGGGACCTGGCCCACAACCCAGGCATGTGCTCTGACTGGGAACATGAACCTGAAATCCTTGATTCGCAGCCCAAGCTCAATCCACTGAGCTACACCAGCCAGGGCCAGAGAACGCTGTTCTTAACAAGACCTTGCCCTCAGGAGAAACTAGTCAACCAGAACCTAAACCCTCTATCAGAGGGTTTATCCGATATTATCAGAACCTAACTGTCCTGGGTGAAAAAGGGAAATACCCAACATACAACACATACAACTCCAGCCCACTTGAACCATCCTGCAGCACCTAAGCAGATTGAAAAGAAAAAAAAAAACAAAGAAACAGAAACACCTGTGAAGTTCACAGTCCAGTGGCACAGGCTCACTAAAAGACAGAGACTTCATCACAGGACTGCAGAACACTCCCCCTCTCCTGCACTTCACCAGCACATCACTAGTCCTATTTACAGTGGTTCCTTTATCCAGTATGTCATGCTCAGCTATCAAGAAAAAAAAAATCACAAAACATACTAAATGGCAAAAAACACAGTATGAAGAGACAAAACAAGCATCAGAACCAGGTATGGCACAGATGTGGCAATTATCAGACCAGGAATTTAAAACAACTATGTTTAATATTCTCAGGGCTCTGGTGGATACAGTAGACAACATGCAAAAAAAGACGGACAATGTGAGCAGAGAGATGGAAATGTGAAGAAGTAAGCAAAAAGAAATGCCAGAGATAAAAAGTACTGTAACAGACATGAAGAATGTCTTTGATGGGCTTATTCGTAGATGACATGGTAAGGAAAGAATCTCCGAGCTTAAGGATACATCAGTAGAAACCTCCAAAACTGAAAAGCAAAGAGAACAAAAACTGAAAAGAACAGAATATCCAAGGGCTATCTATGAACAACTACAAAAGGTGTAGCATATGTGTAATGGGAATAAAGGAACAGAAGAAATATTTGAAACAATGACTGAAAACTTCCCCAAATTAATGTCAGACACCAAATAGTTTCAGCAAGCTCAGAGATTACACAGGATAAATACCAAACAAGCCACACCTAGGCATATCAATTTCAAACTAGAGAAAATTAAAAATAAAGAAAAAAAGTCCTGAAACAAGCTTAAGGGAAAACAATGATGTTTACAACTAACCTCCTTAATCTTCAACAGTGCAGGAGAAAGTAAAGAATCGAGTGTTCCGAGCAGCATTGCATTTCAATACACGTTTTTTCTTCTAACCATTACTTTTTGTCTTGTAATTTACCTACAATAAAATTTACTCTTTAAGGTGCACATTTTTATGGGTTTTGAAAAATTCAGATTTGGGTACCCAACACCAGTGCCATTATATGGAACAGTTCTGTCACCAAACATATGCCCTCATTTTGACCCTCCAGCCCCTCCAGCCCCTGCCAACTACTAATGTAATCTCCCATCCCTATAGGATTGGCTTTTGTAGAATGTCATATAAATTGAATCATACAATACTCAGCCCTGTGGGGGCGGGGTGGGGGAGGTTCACTGAGCTTTATGGATTTGTAAATGTGTGTCTTTCACCAAATTTGAAAGTTTTCAGCCATTTTTAAACATTTTCCTTTTCTCCACAAATCTCTGTCTTCCCTTATAAAACCCTTATGACACAAATATTAAACCTTTGCTATTTCCTTCAGGTGCTTGACCGTTGTACTTTTTTTTTCAGTCTTTTCCCCACAATTAGTATTTCTTCAACTGCATGTTTTTTCCTCTGTCTTCACTCTGCTTCTGAAGTCATCTAGTGAATTTTTAGCTTTTTTAGTATTTAATATTAATGTTTGTTGCTTTAATTTTCTGCCCCAAAACTTGAATTTGGCTCTTCTTATGGTTTCTTTTTTTTTTTTTTTTTTTTTTTTTTTTTTTTTTTTTTTTTTTTTTTTTTTTTTTTTTTTTTTTTTTTTTTTTTTTTTTTTTTTTTTTTTTTTTTTTTTTTTTTTTTTTTTTTTTTTTTTTCTGAGATCTTCAGTCTTCCCATTCATGTCAAGAGTGTTCGCATTTTTTATTATAATTCTAAAATAGAGATCATCTCAGGATTGGCATCTGTTGATTGTTGTTTTTCCTACAATTTGTTATAATTTCCCTGGTTCTCGGTATGTCAAATATTTTTAGATTGTACCCTACGGACTTGTATTATGACACTCTTGGTCCTATTAAAGACGTTTTGTCCTCTGGAAAATTTAACTGTTGTTGTTTTTGTTGCTATTTTTGTTGTTGTTGTTGTAGGCAATCAACCCGGTCAGGTTCCAAACACAAGTCCAGACCCACCTGCTGTGGGCTGTGGTTTCAATGCCACTTTCTGTTTCCTGGGTCTTTTCAGTGATGTTCACCATGTCCCCATGCATGCCACCCAAGGGCAGAGGGCCATGCCGTAGTTCAGTTCTCAAAACCTGTATAATGGTTCTGCAAAGGAGTTTCACATATGTCCAGCTCAGGGGTGAGTGTCAGACTTCACACACAGATTTGGGTCATCTTTTTCTCTGCCTCCTGCCTGTCCATGATTTTTCCTACATTCTGTCTCCCAGGCCCCTTTCACTGATCCTCTGCCTACCTAAGGTTTTTGATTGTCATACCATCATCGTACATTTCCTGCAACTACATCTGTCTCAGGGGTGAAGTGGTGAGAAAGACAGGAGGAAAAACCAACAGATACTCTCCCCACACTTCTTGGCCTACAGGAGCCACCGTTTCGGTCTCTCTGGCCAAAGAGACACATTATCATTCAGTGGTAAAGGGCTGCATCGTTGCCACTGCAGCTGAGGGCGGCCTCCTGATGGGAGCCCGCCTGCAGTCCTAACCAGAAGAATAGAACTGAAACAGAGAACATAGAAAGAAAATGGTAATTTTCTGCACAGTCTACTCCTTTCCAGTTCTCTGACCACATACAGAGGGAGAGAGGGTCTCCCTGAGAGCTTTTTCTGTCTGAATCCGTTGTGAGCATCAAGAATAGGGGATTCCCTGGAATCCAAGTCAGGAGATAAAAGACGGCGGGTGGGGGAGAACAGGAAATACTGGTGTCAGTCACACTTTTGGCCTTCCCCAAACCTCTTGCTATTATTTACTCTTGAGAGATCTCAGATGGTTGCTTTATGTATTCTGTTCAGGGTTTTTAGTTTTAACCAGTGGGAGAGAGACTGTGCTTCCTCCATGTTAGCGGAACCAGAATCACAAAATTTCCAGAAATGAACTCTTAAGGTCAATTGATTTTTGACAAAGTTAATTCAATAGGCAAAGAAGAATTTTTTTCAACAAATGCTGCTAGGACAATTGGATATACATATGCAAAATAAATAGGTGACTCTCTGTCTCACCTTACATGCAGCAATCAACTCAAAATGGATCACATATCTAAATATAAAACCAAAAATCATAAAATTTCTCAAAAAAATATAAAAAAAATCTTTGTGACCCAGGGTTAGAAAAAAATTCTTATATATGATACAAAAAATTAATATATGGGACTTTATCAAAATTTAGAGCTTTTTCTTTTCAAAAAAGTATGACTTAAAAAATAGAAAGACTGACTATGGACCTAGAAAAAGGTATTTTCAAATTATATTTAATAAAAGAGCTGTGTTCAGAATTTCTAGACATTTCATCAAAGATATACAAATGACTAATAAGCACAAAAAAAGATATCCAACATCATTAGTCATAAGGGAAATGAAAATTACAATCACAATGAGAGAGATATCACTACATGTATCTAGAATGGCATAATCAAAAGGACTGATGATTCCAAATTCTGGCAAAAATGCTGACAAACTGGGCACCTTGTCTATTGATACGGTGAATATAAAAATGGTACAGCTACTTTTTCTTAAAAAGTTATTCATATAACCTAGTAATTCCACTCTTAGCTATCAAGTCTAGAGACATTCGAACATATGTCAACACAAAGATTTCTTATGTAAATGCTCACAAAAGTATGCATAACAGCCGAAAACTAGAGATAATCCAAATGTCCACTAACTAGTTAATAAATAAACAAAATATCCATGCAAGGGAATACTATTCAGTCATGAAAAAGAAAGTTGGTATGGATGAGCCTTAAAAACATGTTAAGTGAAAGAAGTCAGACACGAAAGGCTACATATTGCATAATTCTATATGTAGATAATTTTTGTATAAAATACGTCTTAGATTGTACTATAATAAAAAATATATCTGGTCTTTGTTCCCAGTTCCTGGCACACAGCTTCAAAAATACTTAAAATTTCCTGAGTGATAAGAGTATAAGTAATTAATGTGATAGCTTTAGGATCAAGGCTGAACACTGGAATAATAAGCCACATCACAATATAAATCCTCTTTTTTGTGCTCAGTCACAATCCTATTCAAACACCACCAGCAATACTTGTCTCTACATAGCAAACTCACCTATTAAGAACACAATCAAGAGTCAACAAAGAAAAAAGATGTACAAACAAAATGGTAATAATTATACATACATGTGCGTATAAATGAAATTTCTTTGGCAATTCAGAAAGTTTAAATTACTGCTGAATATTATACATAAAATTCCTTTAGTATGCTTTATACAAAGAAGTATTTTCTATGTGCTTATACATGAATACTTTATTTCTAACTTGAGCCTGCATTTTCTAATGCATTCAACCACATTTAGCTATATAAACCAAGGTAAGCAAGTTTAAGTTCGGTGAGCAGTTGATGGATGAGGAGTAGTTGAGACTGGCCTAACCCATGTGGAAATAATTGCTTTCCTGGCCTAATGTTCTTCTTATTAGGATCAAAATAAAAATTGATGTTTATCTTAAGACCCCTTCCAATTTTTGAAAAATAAAACCGAAGTGTTCCATAGTTAGCCAGATATTGTCCAGATATTGTTTATTTTCTTTAAGGACAAAATTGTGGAACACTTATTTTTTTATTTAAATCAAAAGAGTTACTATTATGAAGAAAATAAGGGCATTTCAAAAGATAATTATCTCATGTAGAAAGGCACACGCAGAGTTGGTATAGACAAGACCACCAAGCTTAAACATTGTGGTATAATATTTTTAAAACCTCACTTTGGCCCTTGGCCTTCTTTGTCTGCACCAGAAATTTCCTAATAAACTCAATTTGTTCACTAGGACTATGAAATCCCACAGCACATAACATGATGAGTCATTTAAGGCAGATTTAGTGACAAAGATAAAATATTTCAGCAAGAATAAAATACAAGTTCTTAAGCTCGGTGCTTTATAATGCAATTCTGGCATGGATTCTAAATTTTCTAAGCACCTGCCAAAATGTAACATGTTGTTTTGATTCATAGAATTGGAAAACTGAAAAAAATACATCAAGATGTTACTTAAACTAGTTTTCTGCCTCTGGCAGTTCAATAGCTATACCATGCAGATTGATGGCTATTAAGAAAAACAACTTTTTTTAATGAGCAAGGTAGCAATCTCACAACTGCTTTGAAGACTCCTTTAATGTTTCATCGCCCAAAAATAATGACCAGCAGCTCCAGGTATCTCAAACAGAGATACCTTCCCATTTCATTAGAAATAGGTTTGCGACTTCCTTGTATATACCTTGCTTGTTATAAAAATTCCCTGGGCCTTAATCTTTCCTTGCCTGGATACTATCCATTTTTTATATATAGCTTTCTTTTAAACAGCTCTATTCTACCTTCTGCTTGAAAGGAAAAAACATTATAATAACTTTTCTGGGCTAAATTCTAATAGATTATTTATATAGCTTATCAATAAGCATACAATTTAGAAATCATTCCCAGAAGAAAAAATAATAGACCTGAGTTATTTGAGAACAACCAGAATGGTGAGAATTCTTTTTTCTTTTTCCTCAGATGATATGAGGATATGGGAGGAAGACAATCAAATTAACATATTTCAATGGTAATGGATATGTGTAAAGCACCTTAACATCTTCTTCTTGTTGAAATACAATACATAAATCAGAGGTTTTACTGCAGAAGAGATAACCCAGCTTTTCTTGACAGAATCACCTGAGCTTCCGTCTGAATTTGTGAAAGGTCAGAGTTTCACCATTCTCAGTGGGACTTTTGCCCAACTAAATCTTGCAATTATCAGGGCTTAGTTTTCATTATGTACTGACTTTACCTGGTTTTTTTCTGGATTTTATTTATTTATTTTTAGAGAGAGGGGAACGGAGGGAGAAAGAAAGGAGAGAAACATCAATGTGTGGTTGCCTCTCACACACCCCACACTGGGGACCTGGCTTGCAACCCAGGCATGGGCCTGGACTGGGAATTGAACTAGTGACCCTTTGCTTCTGGTGCTCAATTCACTCAGCCACACTGGCCAGGGCTACTTGTTTTTAAATAGGATTCTTGTGTTTGTTCATGCATTTCAGTTTTTCTATAATATTGCACCTCTCCCTGCTATGTTTATTCTATATGTAGAAAAATAATCAGCAGCAGCAGAATTTGGTTGAACAGTATACTCCAAGTATGTAACTAAAGATACACTCTGTATGTCACTGAGCTATTGGCACTGGACAGCAGAGGGCACCGACAATATATGGTGACCTAAATATCTTCAGTCACACAGGAAGGAAATGGTAATTCAAAAGTACCAATAACACTGATATTAACATAGCCATTGATTCTCAAACTATCTGGTCTGTTTTTCACTACGAAGTCTCAGTTCACACACTGTTATAGGCAATCACAATCCCAAGATCTCCCTACAGTCACTCTAATTTAAAGAACAAAAAATCCCTTTATATTTAATTAAACAAAAAATAGTTATTATTTGGTATAGGCTAAACTCAGAAAGATTTGCTTTGTGCCAGACATTGTGCTGGCTGCTTCATACATATCATCTAATTTATTTCTCACATGAAGTGGATGCTTTTATCCCATTTACAAGAGAAGATACTGAGTGGCAAGGTCCAAGTAGCAGGTTATGGACTCAGCCACTGGAGTACAAAGCTTCCTAAGAGCAGAAACCATTTTAGTTTTATACACAGTTAAAAGCTCCACAACTAGTGTAAAGCCCAGTGGTCAATTAATATTTAAGGAGAAAAGAAAAGCAAAGGGACACAGAATCTGATTCCAGTACCATGTGTCACATCTGCCTTTAAGATCCTCTCAGTAATTATTTGCTCATTTAATTAGATTTTACAAGCTATTAGTTACTGGCATTCCACTAGCCACCAGACCTCAGAGACTCCACTATTTAAAATGCTAATACTTTACCAATTAAAGACATGTATTTCCTGAGATGATATTAAAGGAGAAATGGTAAAAAATAATAATTATTATAACTAAGAAAAAACAGATTTTATTTAAAAACATAAATGTATTACAGTTATTTCTAAGTTTCCTTATATAAAGAATTCACATTCAAAAAGAAGAAAACCCTTTAAATATTATATTAAACTCAATATGACCTTAATATGATTGCAACAATGTTAGAAATGCATCTTAATATCTGGATAATCAGTTAACTTCATGATAGACACAAACAACAGTACGATGATTACAAAGAGAGGGGGTGGGGAGTATGAGAGGGGAAGGGGTGATGAGTGATAACAGAAAGAGACTTGATTTTGACGGTCAACACAATACAATACACAGATGATGTGTACAGAATGGTACACTTGAAACCCATCTAATTCTATTAACAAATGCTACCCAAACAAATTCAAGAAAAATTTTAAAGATAATAATAAAAATTAATTGCTAATGGACAAATATTAACTTCATGAATAAAAGTATCAAATACATAAATTTCAGTCTCTAAATATTCCTTAATTCATGAAAAATTTGATGTCAAAAAATATATCATTTTATAAACTTCATGATTTTGAAATAAATTAGCCCTAATATGTATATATACAAATCTATAGAGATAGTTATGATTATACTTATCTTAAACTTAGTTAGTTAAATGAAAGCAGCATTTGCCAAATAAGATCTTTCTAAATAAATATGTTACTTGTTCGCCTAATATATATAAACTGCAATCTTAATGATATGCTAAGCAGGTACAACTTATTGTATGCTAAACCTGAAGAAACAGAAATCCAAAGAGATCTTACTACCTTCATTTTAGCAGTTATATTAAAACTAAATAGTCTATAATTATTCAATACTTATTTAAAGCATGCTTCAGAAAGGCAAAAAAGGTTTCCATTCTAACAAAACATACAAAATACCTAATACCATGCAGTAACATAAAACAAAAAAAAAAAAAAGTAGGGTAGTGGGTCACATCCCACATCCACCTTTCCCAAACAGCAACAATCCATGCTACTGAGTTCTACTTTACATACAAAATCTCCAAATACACTTCAAATTTCTTTGCTATTTCTTTATGTGTTTGTCTTACTCAAATGGTACATTCCTTGAGTTCAGAAAAAGATGTAAGATTGAAAGATACTTCTCTAAGACAGTACTTCACAAAAGTGGCTAAGCATTAATATCAGTGGGTGTTTTAACAAGGACAGACACTAGAGCCCTGGACTAAACCTAATGGACGCAGTCCTTGGGGACGGAGCCCGTGCACCTGTAATTACACAGAGCTCCATGTGCAGTTCTCATGCACAGTCAAGGCTGGAACCACAGAAAAAGAAAGAGTATACAAAGCTGCCTATAAGTAGAAAATGTTAAAGCTATATAAGACCTTAAAGATCACCTGATCAACTGATTTTCTAAAGTATGAATCTGAAGTTGTGAGAAGTTAATTGTCCCAGATCCCATAGCTAGCAAAGCCCGAAGAGAACCCAGGTCATCTGACATGCAGACTAGTGAGTGCCCATTCCACCACACCAGGCTGGCTACTCCACTTGGGAGGAAGATCTAGTATTAATTCTTCATTCTACCACAAGTTTAATCAGTATCATAAGGATTGAAATCGCAAATTTTCAGGGAAGTATGATATTTAAAAAAATACTCTTTCTTAAACTTCAAATATCATGTTTTGAAAAATGGTGATAAAAGTACCTAAAATGGAAAGTTGTTTGATACAAAAAGGAACTAATTATGAAGTACCTGGGAAAGGCATTCAGCAAATGTTACTTCCCTTCAACACCACAGCGTACTTCCCCTTTCCTTTTTGATTCTACATCAGCGTAAGTCTCCTCCCCTGGCAGGTGTGGTTCAGTGGATTGAGCACCAGCCTGGGAAGCAAAGGAAGCCAATTCGATTCCCAGTCAGGGCACATGCCTGGGTTGTGGGCCAGATCCCCAGTAGGGGACACATGAGACACAACCACATAATGATGTTTCCTCTCTTTCTGCCTCTCTTCCCCCTCTCTAAAAATAAATAAATAAAATCTTTAATAAAAAAGATATGTCTCCTTATCTCTCATCTATGCTCCCTTTTATATTGTTTTTTCTAACTGACTATGTCTTTTTTAAAAAAATTTGTTGATTTTGGAGAGATGGAGGGGAGGGGAGGGGAAAGAAAAACACTGACTTGTTGTTTTGTTGTTCCAGTTACTGATACATTCATTAGTTGATTATTGTATGTGCCCTGTCCAGGCATCGAAACCACAACCTATTGGGACAATGCTCTCTCTATAACCAACTGAGCTGGCAATGCCTTTTGACCTCTCTCCTTCAATTATGCTCATGAATTTCCTCAAGGCCCAGTTTAAGGTGTGCCTACTATGAAATTTTCTGAACTAACTTAACCCTACTCTAAATACTTATTTCTTCCTTCATTATTTATTTGTATTACTTCTACTTTTAAACCATGTACTTGCTCATACCATCTTCTGAAGCTTTATCATTGTAATTGCTGTCTAGTTGCTATGCATGTATCTATTTTCTTCTATAATTAGAACTTCAATTATTAATGGGCTAGAATATAAGCTCCCCAAAAGTAAGAATATTTTCTGTTTTGCTCATTGATGGATCACAAACACATAAAACAATGTCAGAAACATAGGAAGGACTCAAAAAATACCTGCTGCATAAACAGACAATGATTATTTCTCCTTCCTTTCATGAATTTCTCAAAAATTTCAAATGTGATGCTAGAGACATAGGTGTGAAAACTAAACATTTTGAAAACATGAAAATGATATGCTGATATTTTTTAAATTCATAAAATTAAAAAATTATAAAGCTGCAATAGATGAACCAATTCACTGTCTATAGAAAGTCATTTAGCTTCTTCATTGCATTCACTGGTTCCTTGGTATTACTGTCAGAACTGGACAGTTCTGTATACAAATGGCAAAGGATTTAATTAAGACTAGAGTTTGAAATCCTACCTTCCTGTGGGAGAGAATTGCTAAGCTTTGTTCTCTTTCAAAACTTTGAATTAAAAATAATTTAATTAAAAAAAACACCAATGTCTGGCTTAATTGGGTCTCAAGTTATACCAAAAAAAAAAACCCAGTAATTTTTTAAATACAAAAATTTAAGAGAGTAACTTTACCTTTTAACAAAGTACTTGTTCTACCCTGTACATAAATACCTGAAAAGCTAAAGACAGGATACCTTTCCTGAAGAAATTACAAAAGTATAATTTTTGAGACAAGCACATTCAATAACTATTTATTGACAGTGATAATTTTATAAGTTAGCCCACGAAAATAAACACATTTTAAAAAGTTCTACCCAGAAAATTATCTATGTTCTAACTTACATAACTTAATAGAGATACAAAAATTCAGCTAGGCCATACATAGGACTGAACAAAGAACACATCAACATGGTTAAGCATTTAGTCACAAAATAGAATTGTGAAAGGTCAGTGTTTTATTTTATTCATTTTAAGTCATACATTACATATATGAAAAGGTAACAGTGATAATTAGAATGCATTAAAATCTGGCTGACTACATAATCTCAGAGTATTAGCTACTATGCTGTTTTTCAATTATCAAACTATAGAACAATTGAATGATTAGAAAACTCTAAGTAAGTGAATTACATTGAGGTAGATTACATTGTATAGTGGAATGAATGGGCTTTGGAGTCACACTGGGGTTCAAATCCCAGCTCTTCCATTTCCTGGCTGTTTGATCATAGGTGAAATGTTTAACTTCTCTGAGACTCAATTTATCTATAAAATGGGCATAATAATTATTCCCTTGCAGAGTTATGATGAAGATTATACAAGATAATATATCACTTCATTGCTCAAGGGGTGTCCAACCTGAGGCCTGTGGGCCGCATGCAGCTCAGGATGGCTATGAATGTGGCCCAAAGCAAAATCATAAATTTACTTTAAACATTATGAGATTTTTTTGTGTGCTTACATGTCACAATGTTAATGTGTGGCCCAAGACAGCTCTTCTCCAGTGTGGTCCAGAGACGCCAAAAGGCTGGACACCCCTGGAGACTTAAGCCCTCCAATGATTCATTATAATTTATAGAGTAAGTTTCAAACTTTTCAAAAACTACCTTCCTACTCTAAGAGAGAAGAACTATGTTTTCTGGTTTCAATATTTCTTACAACATCCAAGCAGTAGTGTCCAATTAGGTAGACAAATGTAGGCCTAGTGACAGAATACAAGGAAGGGTAGATAAGCCAAGTTCAGCATCGGCATGCATCCAGATAACAAATTTACCCAAAGACTGATATTTTTGTAACTTGGATATACCAGTCTCTATTTCTCCTACCTGATATAACTATCATGGGCTTACTTATTGATCCCCGCTTAACAGAGAATTTTGCAGTTTTTTAAATGCTGTGGGACAAATAAATCCCCTGTCCCTCTCCTCCCTGAGCATTATCAAAAATTGTCCATTATGATAAATATGGTGATTTCACCTTCTGTTTTAAATAATCCATTATACTCTTAATCTTTTCATCTATTTCATACTCTCAAACAAACTCTCTATTACTGCCTTGATACTAAAATTCAGCACATTCCAAGTGGAATCTGGATTCTAATTCTTTCCAGACTCCACCTAAACTAAGCATTTCTTCACCGTCCAGGTTTTTTAAGTAGTGATATAGTATGACTGCTTCCTCCAGCAGAGGCAGAAACCACATTATATAGCACTTAGACCACCGCCATCCCCAACAGCTGTATGGCACTTGCATACACATACCCAAGGACATAATGTATTTGTTTTGTTTTGTTCTAATTCTCTACTTCTGAAAGTCAAATAATTAAAACTAATCAGTGGCCTATCCTAACTACCATTTACTGAATATTTACTATATGTCACTTTGGTTTTTTTAACTACAAAATATTATCATACATTATCAACTCCAAGGTATCACAGACATAAGAAATCTCATAATTTTAGAGGTGTTAAAATGTGAAAAATAGTAAATGATGACTATGAGGTGCCACTGATTAGAAAACACATTCTATTTTGGGGGATCTTAAAATGTAGGAGGGAAAATGTGCATCTTACAGTTGCAGTCTCACTTTAGAAACTGAAGGTCACAGAGTGCCTAAAACCTTGTCTGACATTAATGCCTGTCCACTAGGTTAGTCACCTGAAGCAGTTTGGGGGAGACATGAGTCAAAAGCCAGCCGCTTTAACTCCTTCCCACCATTAGATAAAATATGTACACCTCCAGTGTGTGCTGGTGTGCTCACAAGATTTCTTATAAAACTGCCTTGCATACATTTTTTCAACCTTCTTATTATAGAAGATAAAGTTCAATAGTTCATCCCCCCATGAGAAAATACATAGTAAATACTAAAACCTGAAATTCATTTTGACACAATCTACACAGATAAGTATGTCTGACTTTATTAGAGGGAATATTTTCTTTACTTAAAGTGACACCACATACTGCGGTTTAACAATACAAAGGGGTCACTTAAGCCTTTTCACCCAAAAAATATGTTACAAATTAATACCAAAGTGATTTGCCATTTAAGAGTATATGATTTCCAAATTATTGTACATTTTTACCTAACAAGCAGATATATTGACCCATAAATTTTATAAAGCAGAGTGGTAATTAGGCTGGTAATAATTTTGAATGGAAATTTATTTCAGATGGTAGAACTGTTTTTTAAGAATTGGAAGAAACATTTACAAAAGTCAAAACTTAGAATCTATATCGTGATTGAGCCTCAACTACAAGAAGGAGCGGACTAAATTCAATCTCCCTGCCCTCCCTTTTTCTCCCCAGCCCTCTCCTTCTCTCTTTTTCTGTAATAAATGTCAACATTTTCAGTTATTTTATCCTATGTAAGAAGAACCAGATCTGTAGAACATAAAATGGGAAAAAGGAGAAAGGTGTGGGATTATTTTCATTAAAAAAATATATATTTGCAGAAGTTGGTATTAAATGTCATTTTCTTTTAAGCATAAAAACCACTCATAATGAAAGATTAAAGGCTTAGCAATTCATTTTCAGCCCGAAATCAAGTTTCAATATCACTGACTTATTTTAAATAGATTTTTAGGTCAGATTTAATTACTATTATGAACAACAGATATTTCTCCATTTGTTACATAAAGCATCATAGAATTCACCCCATTTTTAAGTTGCATTATATGAATTAAAGAATAATGGTTATATCAAAATTCTCATCTTACTTCTCCATTTCTTAATGTCGTGATGGTTCCTCTTGCTACACCCATTCTAAATAGTGTTTCTGTGGCCTGTGAATAAGAAAAAGGCAAAAAAATTATCTGTAAGTGTATTCGACTGCATATCCACTCCCAAATGTAAAAAACATTTCCAGCAACTTCTAGAGAAGCATCAATAAAATGGCACAAGAGCTATAAGCTCTAAAATTAAGCTTCAAAAATACCATTTCCAGAACATTTTAATAATATCAAGAGCTCAAACTAATTTTTTTCAAAGGTTATTTTGATTTCCTGGTATTATTCCAGATCTATAGTACCAAATTAGTACGCTTAGATATGATCGAAGATTAAATAAAAATTTAATACTGGACTCAAATCAGAAATCATCATTCATTCTGATTTTTAGTTTCCATTTGAGTTCGGTTCAAATCATTTGACTGCCAGTGAAATACCGACAAACGATGAAGTAATTCAGTAATATATTAAATGGCACACAAAAAGACTTATTGCTTTCTACATACTAATAATAAATAATCCTAAAAAGAAATTAAAAATTCTATTTACAATAGCATAAAAATACCTTAGGAATAAACTTAACCAAAGAGCAAAAGACTTGTCCACTGAAACCTACAAAACACTGCTCAGAGAGATTGAGGAACACACAAACAAATGGCAAAACGTCCCATGTTCACCAATTAAAGACTTATCGCTGAGACGTCATTACTACTCAAGTGATCTAAAAATTCAATGTGATTCCTCCCAAAATACCAATAACTTCTTTGCAGAAATACAAAAATCCATCCTAAAATTTATTCAATGCATGGAACACAAAGAATCCCAAATAGCCAAAACAATCCTGAAAAAGAGGAAATTTAGAGTCACACTTCCTAATTTCAAAATTTATTACACAAAGTTACAGTAATCAGTGTGGTACTATAATGAGACAGACATATAGACCAGTGAAATAGAATTGAGAGCCAAAAAATAAATCCTTGTATATATAATCCTATAATATGAACAATGGCTACCAAGACCATTCAAATGGGAAAAGAACGGTCTTTTTTAACAACAGTGCTGCGAAAACAGGATTGTCTATGTGCAAAAAAGTAAAGATGAACCCTTACCTTATACCGTGCAAGAAAATTAACTAAAAAGTGTTGAAAAACTTAAATGTAAGAGCAAAAGCTATAAAACTCTTGGAGAAAATATAAGGGGAAAAAAAGCTCCTCTGTTCAGTGTCTGGTAAAGATGTGCTTCCTGTTTCCTAGGTGGCTATCTTCTTGTATCCTCACATGGCAGAGGGCAAACAGAAGCAAGCTCTCTCTGTCCCTTTACAAGGATATTAATTCCCATTCCTGAGGACAAGCCCTTGTGACCTAATCTAATCCTAATTACCTCCAAAGACCCCACTCCTAATACCATTTCACTGGGGCTAAGTTTTAAAATGAATATGGGGGAAACACAAATATTCAGTCCATAACAGGGATACTCCATTCAGAAGGTACAAAGGCCAGTAGGTTGAATCATGCTTGGTATGTTGAAGAATGAGTAAGATGACCAGTGAGGCTGAAATAAAAAGACTGCATGAGAGCATTATTGGAAAACAGAGAGTGAAAGTTCATGTGGTCAATTTGTGCTATTATTTTTTAATCTAACATAAGAAAAATACATTACCAACCTTCAGTAATTGAAAATAAAATCCAAAGAATGCTCTACTAAAGTTTTAAGAATTAGTATATGAACAAAAAAAAAAAAAAACCCAGAAATTTTAGCTCAGCAGATTAGCACAGGCTGTGAATAAAAGGATCACCTGTTCAATTCCCAATGAGGGCACATGCCTGGGTCGCAGGCCAGGTCCCCAGTGGGAGCCACGTGAGAGGCAACCACACACTGATGTTTCTCTCCCTCTCTTTCTCCTTCCCTTCCCCTCTCTCTAAAAATAAATAAATAAAATATATAAAAAATAGAACTTTTAACTTAAAAACTGAATGTACATCTAAAGAAATTCAAAGAGCAGGAGAGAAGAAAACCTGGAGGAAACTATAAGGAAATTGATGTATGTGACAAAATCAGATATAAGGAAGTAAATAACAGAAGAAATAATAAAAGGGGTTGCAAGTGGTTGCCCCTGGGTTGTGGAAACTGGGCATTATCACAGGTAAAGAAGAGTACTTCTTTTTTTCTCATATCTTTGCAGCATACAATGTGCCTGTTAAAACTATATGTAAATTCTTGATCAAAACTTTTTTTAACTGTTAAAAGAATAAGAAATCAATAGTGTTTAATTTTGCAAACAGGTCACATACTTGACAATTTTATCAGACTGGTGCATAGAAGGATACAGTCCAGTGAAAAAGGTGAAGAGATTAAGCAAAAAAAAAAAAAAAAAAAAAAAAAAAAAAAAAAAAAAAAAAAAAAAAAAAAAAAAAAAAAAAAAAAAAAAAAAAAAAAAAAAAAAAAAAAAAAAAACAACCTCATAGACACAGACATGCATCAATACAGTGACCATAAAAGGAAAGTGGGTGGGGGAGGTAGAAAAAGATAAAGGAGGAATAAATGGTGATGGAAGGAAATATGACTTGGGGTAGTAGGCACATAATATAATATATGGATGATATATTATAGAATTGTATATCTGAAACCTATATAATTTTATTAACCAATATCACCCCCATAAATTCAAAAAAAAAACTTTTAAAGGAATGTAGTTGAAGACTGAACAGGAGGATATAAAGGCAAACCATGCAAGTAAATTCAAAAAGTTCAGCCATAAAGGTAAGGAATAAGGTGTAGTTGTTGCTAGAAAGAGCAGAGAAAATTGACAACAGGGTATGTTTTAGGATACAAGAGGTTTAAACAAGTTCTCCGTGTTGAAGCAGTAATAGTCTGTAAGGTGGGAGAAGTCACAGGCACAGTGAGGAAAGTGGACACTGACCGAAGAAGAGTCCTACAGCAGACAAAATCAAGGGCACACATAGCAATCTGTCAGCTATGCTAAAAGGGAAAGGGGGCAAATATATAGGGAAATGCTCTCCCTCTCCTTACTTTTACCCTCCCTCCTCTTACTGCACCACCCCTCTCCCTCTCCCTCAGAATTGGAAGACGGGATAGTCTTCCGAGAATGGCAAAGGCACTAACGTACGGTCAGGGGTGAGGGCATGTAATGCATGTAAAAGGAAAACACAGGGAATGGGACACAGAACTGCCAAGCAAAACCAAAAGGCCAGCTAAGGTTGAAAATCATAAATTTTTGCTACTTCAAGTCATGGTTTACAAAATTAATGGTTTAAGAACTGTCAAGAAAATGAGCAAAACTAGAGAGGATATCAATTATAAGGTAACTCCTTTTAATTCGACTTTATTGGTAAAATACAGCATGGAACTTAGAAATAAAAGCAAAGTTTCTCTAACATTTTTTAAATGAGGGGCAGCAATCTTTAAAACATTCACACACACACACAAAGGTGATGGGAAGTTAGTATCTAAATGCTTAGTTAGAAAATAAAAAAAAACTTGTAGAGCAAACACTACACTACATTTTGTCATTGTAGCACAATATAAGTCCAATCCATAATTTACTGAGAGTTAAACAGGACACTAATGGGAAGAGAAAGGGGTTATTCACATACCCCCCCAAAAAAACAAATTATAAATGAATGACTTTGCTATAACAAATTTTTACTAAAGCATATAAAACTAGATGTTGAAAAAACTATTTATGGACATTTTTATTAAAGAAAAAATTCTCACCAATGATGTATTTTTCCTATTCTTGATGGTATGAGTATTAAATTATCTTCTATCTTCCTGCTTTGTTTAACCTTATTTGATCTAGTGATGTGGTCGTCAACACTGCTGCTCTGAGTCAAGTTAGTCAACGTGTGTACTTGAGAGGCAGAGGCTAAAGGCAGAGGCAGCAAGCACCTGGGACAACTAAACCAGATCAAATTACTTATTTTTTTGTGTGCCCAAAACTCAGGCATTTGAAGATGTAATTCTTTTTCTGTACTTTCTCCAATCGAAGAATACTAAATTCAATCTTTTGTTTCCAACTAAATTGGTTTATTTCATCAGCTATTCCCACCAACATTTTTAAGGATGTCTCCTTCTGGTAGCACCGGGTCAGTTCGGCTCAGCTTCCTTTGATTCTACAGCGAAGCGCTGGAGTGTTCAACATTCTTTTGACCTCCACTGAAGAGATTGCTTTCAAGTTACTTGTACCCAAACAATGACTAACAAGTGTCAAAAACAGTGAGACACAGGGCTAATTTTCTTCATTTGTAAATTTACCACCAGCAAATTCTTGATTGAAATTTCCCTCTCCTTGAATTTTGGTAATGACTAAAATGATTAGTACTAAAATACTAAAAAACATTCATTAAACATTTTCCCCAGTGACAGGGGAAAATAAAAGACGTATAGGTCCTTGTTTAAAATGAACTTATCAGGAGAGACCGCTTTTAAGGAGAGTGTTAGATAAAAGACAGGCGGCACGAGATCCGGCTGTGAAACACGCAAAGCTGCGGACTGGATCCGTGTGTTTGGGTGTGCATGCGAGCCAGAAGGGAGCTGGCAATTCCAACTTGCTAAGAGTAGTAATCTCTGGGTGAGTTTTTTTTTTTTCCCTAATGTTCTACCATGCACATGTACTGTTCGTTAAAAAATAAAAAGTAAAATATTAGAAGTATCAATTCTTGTTACACTAAAAGGTAAAAAAGACTTAAAACAGAATTTTGGAACAATGTAAAATGTTGTAATACAAGCAGGACTACCCTGAATAGACCCTAAAGTGAAAATAATCCAAATTCAATAGACTTATGCTCTTACAGTGTAACGCTTTTTAATTCATTAAACCAACACAAAAAAAGTAAAATTAACAAGAAAAAATATACACTTGATATATTTTTACCTTGAAAGGCAGTATGATTATAATAACTTTAAAGTATCATATTACAGAGAGACTTCAGTGGGTTCATTTAATGTGAAGTTACAAATATAAATACAAAAGTTGTTATAGTTAGCAAATATTTATTTGTTAAGCAATACATTTCTAGTTGTCTTATTTCCACTATTTACTATCAGGGCAACCTTACACAGCTCACTTAAACCCTCTAAACCCTGACCTCCAAACACCGACCCCATCCTCCTGTAGGTGTAAGGCTCGTGTCAAGATGTATGAAAAGCTCTGTTAAGAGCCAGATAAATGTGAAACAATGAATCCAAGGTTTACTTTAGGACAGCACTTTCTTGTACATGCAAAGATGTTCGAGAAATACTAATTTTGGTTTTTCAAATGTAAAGAAATGGACAAATGAAAGATCAAAAATGAATGAGCCTTAATCACAGCTATAAATATAAAAAACAAAAATATATGTCAAAGAGTCATGGCAACACTGTTCTGTGACTATCTCTTTATTATTCTGGTTCACAAGCTAAACAGTGAGGTCCTGGAGGGCATGAATTACATCTTTTATTTACATATTCCCAGCACCTTGCAAAATATATAACACAGTATAAAGATTAAGAAAGCAGGGTTTATAAACAGGCTGTTGGGTTCAAATTCTAGCTTTCCCATTTGTAAGATGTGTGTGACCTCAGCCAAGCAGCTTCACTGCTTTAAGCTCAAATTCATCATTAGTAAAATAAGGATAATAACAGTATATAACTCAAAGTGCTAGTACTCAAAAAGTAATAACTTAATTACTATTAATATCTCAAAGAATATGCAGAATTCCAATTCTACCTTAAAAGTTAGTCATCAGATTGCAATTGAAAATTGCATCAGATGGCAGTTTCAAAGGTATTATATATAACAGTCAACTACAATTGGCACATTATGCTATATGGCCATTCATCTATGCTAACATTCTTGACAAGTCAATTAGGAAAACTAGAAAACATTATTTCAAGAAGATTAACTTAGTAAAAGTCTTCAAAATTCATATGTAAATTTCAGTCCCCAGCTTTTTATCTGGATCAAAGAAGACAAATTTAAATACTGAGGCTTTTAAGCACCAGCTACTTTCCTTCCTTATAATAATAAAAATACAAAATAAAAAATAGGAAAACTGAGCATTGGCTATCTGCTTCTTGCAAAAGCAGCAGTGTATGATACAAATCTAAAAACATGCCTTCAAAATACACAAATACATTATCATAGCAACCAAGACCTTTGTGATGTCCCCAAGCCATTATCATTCTCTTTTCTCCAAACAGCTGCCTCCAGCCCAACCCTTTTCCAGCTTGGTAATTCCACTTCATAACTTCAGGGCCCATGCACTGCAGCAGCTGTGGCACAGGAACAACCTCTGAGAGAAACTCTATCTTTCTAGGAAAAAAAAAAAAGGGGGGGGGGGGCGCGGGCAGAGGGGCAGAGAATGTGTAAGGAATTAATCCTTGGTTGTTGGGGATGGTTTTCTGTCTTTTTTTTCCTCTTAATTGTGCCCCCAGAATAGACTCCATTTATAAGATGAAGCAGCAGCAGTGCCAGTAGCTAAAACTGGAAGAGGAATTCTGTCTTTCTGGTCACACATATATGGAAAGGTGTCTTTAGTAGTCAAAAGAAGACAGGAGAAATCCTCAGTCTTTTTTCACTCTCTTTCCTCTAGCCACTTTGTCCCACTGGCAGGCTCTGTTGAGGGAGAGTCTGCAACTGTGACAGCAGCGAGGCTGCTAGAGTCAGAGAAATCCCAGCGTTCTGGCCAGAGGAACAGGAAAAGGAGAGCTGATGCCTCAGAGAATCTAGGGGTAATCTCAAGGAGGACAAGCTAGAAAAGGAGATGCCCTAAATCTGTGTTTGATGGGCACAAGCACAAGGGCTCACTTCTCACAAGCACAGGCACAGAACAGACCCAAGCAGTAAAGCAAAGGCTTTGAGAACAAACCTGCAGTTAAAACTGCCACCCAAGTCCTGGAATAACTCATGAGTGGCAGTTTAAATGAGACAAACCCAAAGTAGCAACAGAACTGACACTGGAACTACTGGCCATTGAAGAAGAGACAGAACTTGCAGTCTGAACCTAACAGGGTGACTACTCACTACAACTACTGGAAAAAAAAAAAAATACTAGTCATAAGATTTTAACAGGACCCAGAGTCTCACAACATATTAAAACACCCAGGGTCAAATCAAAATTACTCAACCTCCAAAGAACACAACAATTGCGACCACCTCTCAAAAGGAAAGACTATCAGATGTACTATCAGACTACCAGACAAAAGCTATAAAGTATTACATCTGTGTTCCATAAAGCAAAGTTAGTGGAAATTTTGGAACTGAAAATACAATACCTGAAATAAGAAAATTCAATGGATAGGAGCTCAAAAGCAAAATAAACATAAAAGACGAAAGAATCAGTAAACTTGAAGATAAATCAATAGAGACTATCAATTCTAGAACCAAGAGAAAAACAATTTGTAAAAATGAACAGAGCCCTACAGCTTGTGGGAGAATAGCAAAAGATCTACCATTTGTATTATTAGAGACCCAGAAAGAGGGAAAAACAGATTGAGACAGAAAAAATATTTTAAGAAATAATGACTGGAAATGTTCCAAATCTGGCAAAGGACACATTTATCGATTCAAGCTCAATGAAGCCCAAATAACATATGCTCAAAGAAAACCGTACCTGGATACATCACAATGCAACACTGAAATTCTAATATAAAGAAAAATATCTTGAAAGTAGCCATAAAACAAACCCACACATATTACACACAGTGTAATAAGCATTTAATTATGCATTTGCACCAAAAACCATGGAAAGAAGAAAGAACATCTTTAGTTTTGAAACAAAAAACCTGTAAGCCCTGAATCTATATCCAGCAACAATATCCTTCAGGAGTGAAGGCAAAATAAAGGCATCCTCATGTGAAAGAGGGAAGAAAATCTGTCACCAGCGGAACTGCTCTAAAGAAAATGATAAATTCCTGTAGACTGAATAGGATCCTTGAGGAAAATCTGAAACTTCAGGATTGAAAGAAAAGCAACAGATATGGTAAAACTTTGAGTAAATGTAAACATTGTATTTCTTCTTTTAAAATCTTTAAAATATGTATCATTCCCCTAAAAAAAAATAATAACATTGTCTGCTGGCATTTCCAATGTAGGTAGATACGGAGGACTATAAACATAGGGGTATACTAAAGATGCTATATGGGTGGAAGCCTTCTACATTTGACTAAATGTGATTAAATATTAACTTTAAGTAGAATGTGATGCATAGATACACAGCCAAAAAGTCAATAGATTAATTTAAATGAAACAGTAAAAAATATTAATCCAAGGAACACAAGAGGAGTAAAGATTCAAAAAAGAAGGGACAAACAGAAAACAAGTAACACAGTCCACCTATTTCAAACAATATAATTACATTAAATATAAATGACGTAAACCAACAGTCAGCAAATTTGAATGCAAAAGGCTACATAATAGCTATTTTAGGTTTTTCAGCCCATGGGGTCTTACAACTCTTCACTTCTACCACTGCAGCAGGGCAGCAACCACAGCCAATATATCAATGAATGGGCATGGCTCCAATAAAACTTTGTTCACAAAAACAGACAGCCGTCAGAAATAAACATTCACAGGATGCTTTCAGAGCAGAAAAAAAGAAAATGCCTCTGCAGAGAAATAGGGTAGCAATTTCATACAAGTACTACCCGTGACTTGCCAGTGATGGCTCGTCTGGCCAGTCAGGAGTGAGGAGTGAAGGTGGGCGGTGGAGAGAGAGTCCTGTCCTCCCTCACCAAACGAGGCCATCCGGCACAAACACACATGCCCAGAGGAGACAAACCTGAGAGGAAGATAAATATCCTCTAGTCAGCCTGGCTGACCGAAGTGAAAAATTAAGCAATGCAAACATTTGAGACATGGTTGAAAAGGCTAAAATGAAGTCTTTTACTATCAAGTACTCTTACATTTTATATTATTCACATATTTTGAATAAAGGTAGACCAAAAAAAAAAAAAATACAGCAGGCTACAGTTTGCTGGGTCCTGATCTAAAAATCTCAATTAAAAGTCAAAGACTGTCAGATTATATTAAAAAGTATAACTTCTAAGATTCAATTCGTAATTCTTCTATGGAGCCTTCCCTGTCCCTTCAAGATAAAGAATGTCCCTACTAAATATAAATATTTCTACAACAGCATACATTAGGAATTCTCTGTTTTGAAACAAAGAAAAGGTGTTATTTGCACTCATATCCCAGTGATTTCATGGAACACTCTATTAGACAACATGTGATATGAAACACCACTCTGCAGTGTGCCAGTCATGCAAGGTGAAAATTAAATTAAAAGAAAAATGCAGCCCTGGCTGGCGTAGCTCAGTGGATTGAGCATGGGCTGCGAACCAAAGCATCGCAGGTTCGATTCCTAGTCAGGGCACATGCCTGGGTTGCAGGCCACGGCCCCCAGCAACCACACATTGGTGTCTCTCTCTCTCTCTCTCTTTCTCCCTCCCTTCGCTCTCTAAAAAATAAATAAATAAATAAAAATCTTAAAAAAAAAAGAAAAATGCATATTAACTCTCTAAAAACTACACTTGAAATATTTATTAAAATGCATTTTAAAATATACATGTGGTTTATAATAATCCACCTTTTCCTCATAGCAAAGTATATACAGGGTCCGGCAGAAGTAACACCACAGAGTGTGGTTGGTGGGGTACGAGAATGTCTCACACGAGATGGACAGCAATTTGAACATTTCACCTAAAATGTCATATGGTGTGCTCGAGTGTGATATTGTCATGTTACAGAATTACATGCTTATGACTTCGTAATAAAGATTTTTATATAATAAAAAAGGGGCACTGTTTGTGCCAGACCCTGTACATAATGTACTTCACTTTACAGTGAACGAGCACATTTTGGGTCTACTTTCTAGAAAAGATGGAGTCCCGCTGCCCCCAACATAAATTCATAATCTAATAAAAAATTCAAAACACACAATAAGTTTAATGCACCTCCACCCAGGTTATGTTTATACATTAATTTTCGAACTACAACAGTATCATCTGACTATTACAGTGGCAACAGAAGGACACCTGGTAAAATGTGTGACTCAAAGACAGGCTGAGATGGACTGAATTCCAGTGTTTATTCCAAACTAGAAAGTTGAAGGTAACAATTTCCTCCTCATGAAAAAAATTGACATTTAGATTAATCCCACATGCTAAGAAATAGCAGCTTACACTGCCAAACATTCATCATAAAAGGAATAGAGTTCTTTACACCAGGGATCTTCAAAGTATGGCCTATGGGCCAAATCCTGGCATTTTTGTAAAAACTGACAATCTGACTATAAAATTTATATAGAAATACAAAAAAAAAGCACAACATAGCCAAAACAATGTTGAAAAAGAACAATGTTGGCAGACCTATTCTACATAATTTAGAGACTTAATGTAAGGCTTCAGCAATCAATGGAGTGTGGTATTAGCATAAGGTTACAATCCAGAAACAGACCCACACTATATGTTCGATGATTTTCTACAAAGAAACCACGGTACTGGAGAAAGAATAGTCTTTTCAACCAATGGAGCTGAAACAACTGAATTTCAAAAAAATATATATATATATCATATGAAATATATATTATATATATATATATGAACCTCAGCCACACTTCACTATACACAAAAACTAACTCAAAATGGAACATAGGTTTAAATGTTGAAGCTCAAACCATGAAACTACTAGAAGAAATCATTGGAAAAAAAAACACTTTGTAATATTGATTTAGGCAAAGGTATGTTATATTGGAAGGAAAAAGAATAAAACATTAAAGAAAAATCTAAGTATGGCAGACTGTGCAGTACACAGATGACCACACCATCTTTTCCCCATGTACTTCTCAAAATGTAACACTGAATCTCCTTCATATGTCATATGTTCCCCTCCCCTTGTCACTGTAACTTAAACATGGTAAGACACAAGTGATGCTGATTTTCAGGCTAAGTCATAAAAGGCAAAATGACTTCTGACTGGCATTTTCACTTTCTTAGGACATTTGCCTTTGGAGGCCTGAACCACCATGTAACAAATCTAGCTACCTTGAGGCCAACATGCTAGATCAGCGATTTTCAACTGGTGTGTCACAAGAATTTTTTTTAAATGTGCAATACCTGACTATTTAGTCAGGAGTACTGGCCTTTTTTCCCTTAGATTGTCAAATTAAAAAATGACAACAGCCAATACAACAATAGATGCCTGGTGTAAATGAATCAAAATTATATCTATTTTTTATCAGATCAGCAAAAAGTCTATTTTTTGGTGTACTGCAGAATTTCAGTAATTAGTTTATGTGTGCCGTGAGATGAAAAAGGTTGAAAATGACTGTGCTAGAGAAACTACAAAAGAATATAGAGAAGTGCCCCAGACATCAATTCAAGTAATCCAAACCCAAGCACTATTCACGCAATTGAGCCTTCAAATCATTCCAGCCCTTAGCTTACAGGCCACACGAGCCGGTGTCAGGTAGAATAGCAATGGTCTATTCTAAGCAAGCCCTTCCCAGACTGCAGATCCATGCAAAGTAAACAGTATTTTCAGCCACTATATGTTGAGTGTTTTCTTATGCAGCATCAGATAAGTATCTGCTGATAAAATGTGCTTCATCAAAATTAAATGCTTTTTGTTCTTTGAAAGAGTCAAACAAAAAAATAAAAAAGCAAGCCACAGACTCAGAAAATATCTGCAAATATATATCTGACAAAGCAATTGCATTTAGAATATATAGCTCTTCCAACTCAAAATAAGACATACAACTAATAAGTTAAAATGAGTAAAAGATTTCAATCTTTTCAAATATGTGTATATACATACCGAGGTCTGTCCAGAAGGTATCCAGCCATGTAATATGAAAAACAGAGACATTTATTGAAGATACAAAATTCAAAAAATGGTGTACATAGGACAGCACCATCTCAGTCCCCTTCAAAGTAGGCACCTTGGGACCTCACACAGTTCTCCCAATCACCATCAGCTGCCCTGTCATATTTTCCTGAAGCTCATGGATGGTCTGAAATCTCTTCCCTTTCAAAGGTGATTATAGTTTTGGGAAAAGTCAGAAGTCACAGGCACCAAATCTGGGCTGTAGTGGGGCTGAGTCACCAGGGTGATTTGATGTTTTGCCAATAAACTCCACATGAGACACGATACATGAGCAAGTGCGTTATCATGATGAAGCTGCCAATCACCAGTTGCCCATGGCTGCAGCCTTTTCAATCATCTGAATAGTTTCCACAGAGGAATGTTCAAGCTTAATGCAAAATTTGATGCAGTTTCATTGCTCTACTAGCTCAGTCATTTTGAATGTGACGGCCACACAGTACACATGCTCACTCAACTGTGTCTACCACCCCCACTGACTAGTACAGTGAAGTCATCATTGTTCTTGCATGCACATTCCAGTCCACTCTCCTTGGCTGCCAGGTTACATCAATGTCGCTCACACCATTCTCATATTAACAATGGCTATACTTTTTCTGGACAGACCTTGTATATAAATACACACACCTATTCATATATATACACATGGACAAAAAGTCAATGAAAAAAATGTTCAACATCATTCATCTTTAGGGAAATGAGAATTAAAACACAATGAGATATCACTAAACATGCACCAAAATGGCTAAAAGTAAGAAAAGTAACACTATGAAGTGATGTCGGGAATATAGAGTTACTTGAACTTTCACATTTCTGGTCACTTTGGAAAAGAAGTGAGCAGTTTTCTATAAAGGTAAACAAACATTTTACCATAAAATCCAGCAATTCTATCCCTAGGTATCTACCCAAGAGAAATGAAAACATATGTCCATTTACATGAACTGTAGGAAAAACAAAATTACAGCAACAGACAGTAGATTAGTGATTGGTTGGGGCGAGGGAGCTGACTGCAATGCAGTAAGAGGGGCATTTTAGGAAGAGGGAAATATTCTATATTTTGATTGTGGTTGCAATCACTTAACTATAAAGATCTGTCAAAATTCATCAAACTGTGTACTTAAAACAGGTGATGTTCATGGACTATAAATAAAGCTGTTTTTAACAAAAATGTACAACTACCCAAAGCAATTCTCAACTAATTGGTAATTTAATGCTCAAAAATCATTAGGAAAAACCTGGGTACTACCCTAATGAAAATCTCTTTAGGAAGGACATCTTAAATTCATGTCAGTTGGGGGCAGAGGTAGAGGTTGACCAAAGCAGAATAAAATAAGCAGTAATACTAAACTTAACAACAGCCCTGGCTGGTGTGGGCCAGGGGACTGAGCACCTGCCTGAGAACTGAAAGATCACCGTTCGATTCCCAGTCAGGGCATTGAAGCTTTCCCTGGGTGATGTGGTGTATCAGAGGCAACTGATCAATGTATCTCACACAGCGATGTCTTCCTCCATCTCTTTCTCCCTCCCTTCCACTCTCTCTAAAAATAAATAAAATCTTTCAAAATTACGTACATATCCCTAAATAATATACTTTAAAAATTAAACAACAATATGCAACAGATGAATAATCTAGGAAAGAAAAGACAGACTATGGAATCTGGGTGTCGCATTCATAGGAAGACTAGGGATCCAAGAAGAGTAGTAAACTGTTAATTGTAAAGATGGTGGAGGTGTAAATGGAAACTATACTAACCTCCTCGCAGATCAAGCAGGCATTACAACTAAATTATTTAAAAAGTCGTCCTAAATAACCAACTGAACACTAGCTGGAGAGAAGCTTTATAACCAAGGACAGATGGAAGAGACACATCACCACAACATGACTGGCAGGGATTGTAGAGGACGTGCGAGAGGGCTAGCTGGGCTCCCATGGGCGGCAGCTGAAGCCCCAAAGGGATATTTCAGTGGCTGGGGGGCCCCCCTGAGAAGTATGGGGACTAAACCCCAAGCAGGGCTCCACAGCCTAAAACACCCAGCACCAGGAAAGAAATACAAATAGCATGGCTGTGAAAAGCAGCAGGGCCAGGGAGAGACACCAGGAGACAGAGAGCCTTTTAAAAGGCCAACGCACACGAAATCCTATTTGCAGCCACTCACCCTGGACTCCGGCAGAGGAAGGGCAGAGTGGGCTAGAGACGCCTAAAGAGGACCCGGGGCTGGCAACTCCCCGAGCTGAAAGAACAGACACCAGGAGACCTCTGCGAATCACTCTGCACACTGCAGGAGCCATGTTTCTCAGACGAGCACTCCTCTCCAAGTGGCATCAGCCTGAGGGGAAGCAATAGCCCTGCCCTCAGGAATTACTCTGCCCCATTCTGTGGTGCTTAAGCCTGGCTGCTGAGGAGTACAGCTGGAAGACATTCACTGATTAACCCCACAGAAAGCCTGCAGGCAGAGGTTGATTGCTAGGATATCTGAGGCTTCAGCTGACCTGTCCCCAAGTCTGGTACTGATACAAGCCGGCTTTGGTACACAGCCTCGTTCTTTCCCAGGCCCAGCAGAGGGAGCCACATGCTGTGGATCCTGATAGCTCCAAACAGGTGTCCCAGAGCCAGTCACAGGCAGGGTTTGACTAAGGTGTGCACCAGAGTTACAGATCTATCTAAAACATAGAAACAAATAAAAAGAAGCACCCAAAATGGGAGGACAAAGAAACAGATCCAAAATAAAAGAAGAGAATTCTCCAAAAGAAGATCTAGATGAAATGGAGGCAAGCAATTTTTCAGATAGAGAGTTTAGAGCAATGATTATAAGGATACTCATCAGCATTAAAAAGTACATAGAGACCATAAAAAAGGGACCAGTCAGAACTAGAGAATGCAATATCTGAAATAAATAACACACTGGAAGGAATAAACAGTAGGATAGATGAAGCAGAGGATTGAATCAGTAATTTTGAGGACAAGGTAGAAAAAAACACCCAGGCAGGGCAGTAAAAAGAAAAAAGAATTGAAAAAAAATGAGGAGAGCTTAAGAAACATTTTGGACAACATGAAGCATAACAACTTTCACACCACGGGAATACGAGAAGGAAAAGAGAACCTATTTAAACACATAATGACTGAAAACTTCCCTAATCTGTTGAAGGAAAAAGACATACAAGTCCAGGAAGCTCAGAGAGTCCCAAACAAGTTGGACACAAAGAGGCCTACACCAAGGCACATCATAATTAAAATATCAAGCCTTAAAGACAAGGAGAGAATTCTAAAAGCTGCAAGAGAAAAGCAGATAGTTACATACCAGAAAGCCCATTAAACTGTCATCTGATTCTCAAAAGAAATATTTCAGGACAGAAGGGAGTGGCATGAAATATTCAAGGTGATGAAAAGCAAAGAATTACAATGAAGGCTACTTTACTCAGCAAGTCTGTCACCTAAAAGTGAAGGAGAAATAAGGTGCTTCCCAGACAAGAAAAAGCTAAAGGGTTTTCTTAATACCAAACCATGCAGCAAATGTTAAAGGGCTTGCTTTAAGAAGAAGAAAAAGAGAAAGGAAAAAAAACAACAACAGGAAAATAATCTAACAATAAAAGGGTACTAAATACATATCTATTAACAATCACCTTCAATGTAAGTGGCTTAAATGCTCCAACTAAAAGACAGAGGGTAGCTGAATGGATAAGAAAACAAGACCCATATATATGCTTCCTCCAAGAGACCCACTGCACACTGAAAGATACACTCAGACTAAAAGTAAAAGAAAGGAAAAAAGATATTTCATGCAAATGGAAATGAAAAAAAAGATGGGGTAGCAATACTTATATTCAACAAAATAGACTTTAGAATCAAGGCTACAGTAACAGACAAAGAAGGACATTACATAATGATAAAGGGAACAATCCAACATGAGGATATAACCCTATAAACATGTATGCACCCAACACAGGAGCACCTAAATATATAAAACAAATCATGATAGACATAAAGGGAGAGATTGACAGAATACAATCATAGTCTGGAATTTTAACACAGCTTTGACTTCAATGGATAGATCTTTCAGACAGAAAATCAATAAGGAGACAGCAGCCTTAAACGATACACTATATCAAATGGATTTAACCAGTATCTTCAGAGCATTTTACCCCAAAGTATATACATACTTTTCAAGTGCACATGGAATGTTTTTTATGATAGACCACATGTTAAAACACAAATCAAGACTCAATAAAATAAAGATTGACAAAAAGTATCCCAGGACTTCTACTCAAGATGGTGGCATAGGTAAACACAGTTCACCTTTTCACACAAAATTACAACTAAATTATAGAACAGCAATCACTCAGAACTGTCAGAAATCAAGTCAAATGGAAGTCTGACAATTATGAAACTGAAGAGACTACATCCACCCAGACTGGTAGGAGGAATGGAGAAACAGACATGCCATGCTGGTCACACACCCACATGTGGTAGATAAAATCTCAGGAAGGATATCTCAGGAGTGAGGAGTGCCAGCCCCACACTGGGCCTCCCAGCCCTGGGATCCAGTGACAAGAGTGTCAGTCCCCATAACTTCTGGCTCAAAAATCAGTGGAGACTGATTTGGTCGAAAAAACTTCCGGAGTCCCAAGCAGTTGCTCTTAAAGAAGCCACACATAGACTCACCTACTCAGACTCACTCCCTCTGAGCTCCAGCACCAGGGTAGCAGTTTGAAAGGCATCAACAGCATACAGGGAGGAAGTGAAAGGTGTGGGACGAAGGTGGGAGCTGGGAGACAGCTTTCTCACAACAGAAAGGCCACTGTCCCTTTTCTGTACCCTCCACCCACAGAGCCACAGAGCCAGCAGACAGGTGCCATATCTGAAACTCCATCAACCTAACACTGTCTGTTCTATCCTGGAGATACCCTGAGACTCTGTCCCACCCAGCTTACAGGCCCACCCAAGCTGTTAAAAGATACTTTTCCATATGAATGGTTGATCTTGGCTCATGCTCCACAACTTCCTAAACCCTCTCAAACAAGAGAGAGTCAACCTCAGTGAGCCCCCAACCCCTATACCTCTTGCTAAAGGGCACCAGGCCTGGCACTAGCAGCAGTCAGCCTAGATTCACAGCTTGGATTCACCTGGAATCTCCAAGCTCAACACAAGTAATAACCATCTCAGATTGCTATACAGCCCAGGCAGGGAAGCACCAGACAAGGCACAGGTGGAGGCTGACCATGGCCTGCACCATCCAGGGAACTGCAGAGACTGTGTACTCACTGGACAGCTACAGACCACATCAGAGCACCACCACCTGGCCCCTGCACAGCTGATCCTCCACAGAGGGAGGAGGTTTGTGGTCAGTGGTCACAGCTAATCCTTGCAGCTGACTGACCTGGGTAAATCCTTCCCATTGACCTGCCAACAGCAATCAAGTCTCAACTACAAGAAGAGAGACTTGCCAACACAAAGAACACAGCTTAAGTATCTAGTATGGCTGACAGGGGATTCGATGCCACTGGAACTGACAGGACATTTACGTTACGTCACATTACCAAGGCAGGGAGTCATAGCATCTCTACCCAATACATAGAAACAAACACAGAGCTACCAAAATGAGAAGACGAAGAAACATGGCCCAAATGAAAGAACAGATTAAAACTCCAGAACAAGAACTAAACAAAATGGAGATGAGCAACCTGTCAGATACAGAGTTCAAAACACTGGTTATAAAGAAGCTCAAGGAACTCAGTGAGAACCTCAGCAGCATAAAAAACATCCAGTCAGAAATGAAGGATACACTAATTGAAATAAAGAACAATTATCAGGGAAACAAAAATAAAATGAATAAAGCCAAGAATCAAATCAATGATTTGGAACATAAGGAAGAAAAAAACAACCAATCAGAACAAGAAAAAGAAAAGAAGAATCCAAAAAACAAGGACAGTGTAAGCAGCCTCTGGGACAACTTCAAGCATTCCAACATTCACATCACAGGTGTGCCAGAAAGAGAAGAGAAAGAGCAAAAAATTGGAAATCTATTTGAAAAAATAATGAAAGAAAACTTCCCTAATTTGGTGAAGGAAATAGACATTCAAGTCCAAGAAGTACAGAGTCCCAAACAAGATGAATGCAAAGAAGTCCACTCCAAGACACATCATTATTAAAATGCCAAAGGTTACAGACAAAGAGAGAATCTTAAACACAGCAAGAGAAAATCAGTTAGTTAATTACAAGGGAGTTCCCATAAGACTATTAGCTGATTTCTCAAAAGAAACTTTGCAGGCTAGAAGGAATTGGCAAGAAATATTCAAAATCATGAAAATCAGGGTCCTCCAGCCAAGATGCTCTACCCAGCAAAGATATCATTTAGAATCAGAGAGAAGATAAAGAGATTCCCAGACAAGGAAAAACTAAAGAAGTTCATCATCACCAAACCATTATTATATGAAATGTAAAAGGGACTTATTTAAGAAAAAGAAGATCAAAACTATCAACAATAAATACATTACCTATCAATATTTGAATCTAAAACACAGACTAAGCAAAGAAGAACAGAGACGGAATCATGGATACAAAGAGGCTTTTGATGGTTGTCATTTGGGCCAGAGGTGTAGAGGAGAGGAAGAAGTGGTGAAGGCATTAAGAAATACAAATAGGTAACAGAATAGTCACAGGGATGAAAGGTACAGTATAGGAAATGACATACCAAAAACTTACATGCATGACTCATGAACATTAACAATGGTGTGAGGATTGCCTGATGGAGTGGGGGGTATTGGGTGGAGGGGGCAAAGGGGGAAATATTGGGACAACTCTAATAAAATAATCAATAAAATGTTTTTTAAAAGAATCAACCAATGAATATGTAACAAAGAAAAAAACTAAGATTAAAATCATATCAAGCATCTTCTCTAACCACAATCCAATGAAACTAGAAATCAATCACAAGAAGAACAATGAAAGACACAAAAAGACATGGAAGCTAAATAACATGTTCTTCAACAATTAATGGGTCAACAATGAGATAAAGGAAGAAATCAAACATATCTTGAAACAAATGAAAATGAGAACATAACAATCCAAAATCTGTGGGATATTGGGAAAGTAATCATAAAAGGGAAATTCACAGCATTACAAGCCTATGTAAAAAAAAAAAGAAAAAGCTCAAAAAACAATCTACCTTTACACTTAACGAAACTTGAAAACGAACAACAACAAAGCCCACAGTGAGTAGAAGGAAGGAAATAATAAAGATCAGAGCAGAAATAAACAAAACAGAATTTTAAAAAATGATAAGATCAATGAATCCAACAGCTGATTGTTTGAAAAAATAAGCTAGATTGGCAATCCTTTAACCAGACTCATCAAGACAAACAGAGAAAGGACCCAAATAAATAAAATCAGAAATGAAAGAAGAGAAATAACAACTGACACCAAAGAAATACAAAGAATTGTAAGAAACTCGTATTAACAACTATACACCAACAAACTAAACAACCTAGATGAAGTGGATAAATTCCTAGAAACATACAGACTTCCAAACTAAATCCAGAAGAATCAGAGAATCTGATCAGACAGATTACACCTAGTGAAACTGAAGCAGTAATCAAAAACCTCCCAACAAACAAAAGCCCTGGACCGGATGGCTTCACAGGTGAATTTTACCAAACATTCCAAGAACTAACATCTCTTCTTCTTGAACTCTTTCAAAAAATTCAAGAGGAGGGAAGGCTGCCAAGTCATTTAATGAGGCCAGAATTATCCAAATTCTAAAACCAGATACAGACACTACAAAGCCCTGGCTGGTGTGGCTCCGTGGACTGAGCACCAGCCTGTGAACCAAAGGGTCACCATTTTGAGTTCCCAGTCAGGGCACACGCCTGGGATGCAGGCCAGGTCAGGTCCCCCGTAGGGGGCATGTGAGAGGCAACCACACATTGATGTTTCTCTCCCTCTCTTTGTCCCTCCCTTCCACTCTCTCTAAAAATAAATAAATAAAATATTTAAAAAAGACACTACAAAAAAAATAAAATTATATGCCATATCCCTGATAAACATAGACTCTAAAATTCTCAACAAATCAATAATTTGTTTTATTAGCAAACCAAATACAGCAACGCATCAAAAAGATCATACACCATGATCAAGTGGGATTTATTCTGGGAATGCAAGGTTGGTACAACATCCACAAATCAATAAAGGTGATTCACCACATAAACAAAATGAAGGATAACAAATACATGATCACATCAATAGATGCAGAAAAAGCATTTCATAGAGGGGGCATACCTAAACATAATAAAGGCCATATATGACAAACCCAATGCCAGCATCACACTCAATGGGAAAAATAACAAGCATTCCCCTTAAGGTAGGAAACAAGACAGGGATGTCTGCTTTCACCTCTCTTATTCATCATAGTACTGGAAGTCCTAGCAATAGCAATCAGACAAGAAGAAATAAAAGGCATCCAAATTGGAAAGGAATTAGTAAAACTGCCTTTATTTGCAGATGACATGATACTGTATAGAGAACCTCAAATAGTCTTCCAACAAGAAAATATTAGAATTGATAAATGAATAAAGCAAAGTAGCAGGATACAATATTAATACCCAGAAATCAGTTGCATTTTTATATGCCAATAACAAACTAACAGAAAGGGAAATTAAGAATACAATACAATTCACAATTGCTTCCAAAAGAATAAAATACCTAGGAATAAACCTAACCAAGGATGTAAAAGACCTGTACTCAGAAAATTATAAGACTGAAGAAAGAAACTGAAGGAGATGCAAGTAATTTAAGCACATATCATGATAATGGATAGGATGAATTAATCTCATTAAAATGTCCATACTACCCAAAGCAATCTATAGATAGAATGTAATTCCTATCAAGATTCCAATGATACATTTCACAGAACTAGAACGAATATTTCAAAAATTTATATGGAACCACAAAAGGCCTCGCATAGCAACAACAATCCTGAGAAAGAACCAAGTTGGAGGAATCATGCTACCTAATATAAAACTATACTATAAGGCCACAGTAACCAAAACAGCATGTACTGACATAAAAACACACACTTAGATGAATAGAGAGCCCAGAAATTAACCCACACCTTTACAGTCTACTAACATTTGACAGAGGAAGCAAGCACATACAATGGGCTAAAGATAGTTTATTCAATAAATGGTTTTGGGAAAATTGGACAGATACATGCAGAAAAATGAAACTAGACCACCTTCTTATACCATACACAAGAATAAATTCAAAATGGATTAAAGACTTAATTATTAGACCCGAAATCATAAATATCATAGAAGAAAACACAGGGAACAGAATCTCGGACATCGTTCATAAACAAATGGGACTACATCAAACTAAAAAAGTTGTATACAGGAAAGGAAACCATCAACAAAATAAAAAGACAACCCACGGAATGGGAGAACATACTCACTGATACATCTCTTAAGGGGTTAATATCCAAAATTTATAAAGAACTTACAAAACTCAACACCAAAAAACAAACAACCCAGTTAAAAATAGTCAAAGGACCTGAATAGACATTTCTCCAAAGAGAACGTATGGATAGCCAACAGACCTGTAAAAAGATGCCCAACATCACTAATCATCAGAGAAATGCAAATTAAAACCACAGTGAGATACCATCTCACACCTGTCAGAATGGCTATCATCAATAAATCAACAAACAAGTGCTGGAGAAAATGTAGAGAAAGGGGAAAGGGGAACTCTTCTGCACTGTTGGTGGGAATGTAGATTGGTGCAGCCCCTGTGAAAGCAGTATGGAAGATACCTCAAAAAGTGAAAATGGATCTGCCTTTTGACCCAGTGACCCCACTTTTCAGAATATATCCAAAGGAACCTAAAACATTAATTCGAAGGAACATAGGCAACTTATGTTCACTGCAGCATTATTTAGAATTGCTGAGCTATGGAAGCAGCCCAAGTGTCCATCAGTAGATGAGCAGATAAAACAACTACGGGACATTTACACAATGGAATACTACTAGGATGTAAAAAAAAGAAAAGTTTACTCTCTGTGACGGCACGGATGGACCTGGAGAACATTATGCTAAGTGAAATAAACCAGGCAGAGAAAGACAAATTACCATATGATTTCACTCATATGTGGAGTCAATCTAATGAACAAATGGAACTAACAAGCAAAATAGAGACAGACGCATAGATAGAAGAGTGACAGCTAAGGTGGGTCCCACCTCCCACCATGCTGGAGGGACTGAACAAAAAAGGAAAAAGGATTCACAGACATGGGTAGGGGGGTGTAGGGGGCTATAAGAGGACTAAATGATAATGAAAAAAATACTATAAAATTATTAAATAGATAAAAATAAAAGTTTAACAAAAAGAGTAAACTACAGTTAAGAAAATTCTTCATTCCATCCAAAATTGTATACATATCACCATTTAAGCACCATTGCTTTTGTATATACTTGATAATTAAGAAAAATAAGTATAAATAAAAACTGACCAACCGTTCTTATACACAGTTCTTGTACCTGTGTTTCCATCCACCATTTGCCCAAGCAATACTTGTCATCCCTGAATCTGTCTTTGTTTCTCAACCACATATAATACTTATTATAATTAATACTTATTATAGCATTATACTTATTATACTATAATATGGTAATTTCTTACACGTCTAAAATTCTCATTAGTCTATAGGCTGTATTTCACTCACTTTATACCCCTAGCACTTAACATCTGAGAGAAAAATAAATGTTGAATAAATGCAAGAATTAAGAGCTAATGAATACGTAGTTGTTCGAAATACGTCAACTAAGCACTTACTTATTGAGAGTTTGGGGGTATGTGCTTTATCAAGGCATGAATAAATTACATCCCAAACCTTATTCTAGTAATTTCAAATGCTGAAGGTAAAATCCATTAGCCTTTTCTGTTAATAAAATCAACGTGTTTATTTAGACATTATAAATGTCAAAATCTGTTTTCATTCCGTACACAACAAGTGTGCACTATATATGGAGACAACAGACCTTAGCAATGGTTTAGAGGTTATGAAGAATGCTACTTCTGTGTACAGATGTGGGGTGTTGAGTCATCCAGGAATTTAAACAATAAGCAGATGGTTTGCTTCCAAACTGACAGCAATCATCTGGCTCTAAAGAATACTTTTGTAAATATGTGACCTGTCATGTTCTATCCAAAGTGACAGGGTAAAACAGCATGCTGTGTTATGTTCTGCTTTTCCTCTTTGAACTTAAAAGCATGGGTTTTCCCCCACAATGTTATCTTTTTGGACTTAGAATTAACATAAACTAAGAAAAGATAACAACAAACAAACAAAAACACAAATGTTGAGATTTAGAATTAGGCTTCAATTCCCTTTCAAAACAAAATAATAGAGTTCAGTCACTCTTTCAACTGAATTTTCTCAACCATTAAATGAAGATAACACCAACTGTAATTGAGAGTCTGCTTAACTTCAATTCCAAATGTGGGAAATAAAGAATTATATCTGAATTTGACCTGGGTGAAAAAGGTGAAGGAATAAAGCAAATAAAAAGAGCAAAACGCACAGACACAGACAACAGTGTGGTGATGACCAGCAGGGAAGGGGGCGGGGAGAGGCAGAGGGGGTAAAGGAGAAATAAATGGTAATGAAAGAAGACTTGACTTGGGGTGGTCAACACATAATGTAACACACAGACAATGTATTATAGAATTGTATACTTGAAACCTATATAATTTTATTAACCAATGTCACCCCAGTAAATTCAATGAAAATGTTTAAATAGAAAAAAATAAAATAAAAATACATCTTACCTTTCATTTAATCAGTATATGTAATAAATGATTTTTAGACCACTATACAACATCCCTGCTCCCTCCTTCACTTCCTTTCTCTAGGTTAACAAAATGCTGACTTTGTTAGGTAATCAACCTTCTTTTCCAAGACTATTGGCTTAACTAAATCAGTAATGTTAATGCTACTCCTTTTGTCAGAGATTTTTTCAGACACAAGATTATGAAACCAAAAATAAAGGAGGCCATTTCATAACAATAAAAGGACCAAATCATCAAGAGGATATAAACTTTAATGTGTATGATCTAAAAATAGAGATTCAAAATACATGAGTCAAAAACTGACACAATTACATGGACAAATGAGACAAATCCATAACTATAGCCAGAGATTTCATATCCCTCTACAATAACTGATGGAACAGCAGAGAGAAAATAAAGACACGGGCCTGGAAGAACTTACCCATCAACTTAACCTAGCCAATGTTTACAGAGCATTACACTAAACGAGAAAACACATTTTTTTCAGGTCCATATGAAACATTTCTCAAGATAGACTATAATCTGGAGAAATCTGGAAGCAAATCGCCATTATCACCAATAAGGTAATAATCACAAAAAATTTATTCAGAACATAAAAGAAATCAGAGAATATATGAACAGTTTTATGCTAATTAGTTTCACAGCTTAAACGAAATGGGCAAGTTATTTGAAAGATACAAATTATCAAAGCTTATACAAAAAGAAATACAGCGGATGATGAGCACACATTAGAATATAGAGCTGTTGTAATATAAAATTGTACACCTGAAATTTATGTTATTAATGTTATCCAATACATTGAATTTTAAAAATCAAATAAAGTCTCAATCTAATTCTATATCTATTATTTTTACTGAGTGAGAGAGAAACATTGATTTGTTGTCCACCAACTCATGCATTTACTTCTTGGGTCCTGTGTGTGCCCTCACCAGGGAATGAACCTGCAGCCTGGGTACTGGGACAACACTCTAACCCACTGAACCACCCAGCCAGGTACCCCTACATCCATCTTTAAAAAATGAAATGGTAGCTAAGTACCTTTCCATAAAAAAAAAATTTAAAAATTCCCAGTCCAGATGGCTTCACTGATAAATTCTTACAAGCATTTAAAGAAATAATTCCAACTCTACACAAACACAGAAATCTGAAAGGGAAGCAATGTTTCTTGACCTAGTCTAAGGGGGCAGTGTTACTCTGACAGCAAAACCAGACAAAAACAGAACAAGGAAACTATAGGCCAATAACCCCCATGAACACAGATATAAATATGCTTAAAATCTGAGTAGATTAAATCCAACAACATATAAAAAGAATAATATATCGAGTGGAGTTTATTCTAGGATGCAATGGTGATTTAAATTCAAACCTCAAACAATGCAATTCACCATACTAAACTGAAAAAGAAACCACAATCGTCTCTATAAATATGGAAAAAACATTTGACATAACCTAACATCTATCCCTGAAAATAAAAACTTTCCTAAAAACTAGGAATAGAGGGGAACTTTCTCAATGGAAAAAGGCATCCACAAAACATCTATGGCTAACATATTTAAGGGTAAAAAATCTGAATATATTCCCCTAAATTCAGGAACAAGGCAAGATGTCGGCTCAACTTGTATTCAATATTATAGTGAAAGTCCAAGCAAGTGCAAAAATGCAAGGAAAAGAAATAAAGGCATTCAGATTAGAAAGAAAAAAATAAAATGTTATCTTTTTTCCAGATGACATTGTAATAATGGCTATAAATATTGATAAACAACTTTTCCATTATAGAAAGGGTCAAACTATAAGACAATGAAAAGAACCATGGTTGCAAGGGACTGATGAATAGTCAGACATGGGATTTTTAGTGCAATGAAACTATTCTGTACAATACTGCACTGATGGGCACATGACAGTAAGCATTTGTCAAAATCCATAGAACTGTACAACACAAAGAGTATACCTGAATGTAAACTGTAAGTTTTTGTTAATAATAATGTATCAATATAGGTTCATCAAATAACCTTAACTATTGTAATAAATGTTCCACACTAATAGATGTTAATAACAGGAGAAAGGGGAAAGAGAAATATGGGAATTATCTATATTTTCTGCTCAATATTTTTAATCCTCACCCAAGGATGTGGTTATTGATTTTTGGAAAGAGAGGAAGAGAGAGACATATATGCGAGACAGAAACGTCGACTGGCTGCCTCTGTACACACCCTGACCATGGACCAAACCTGAAACCCAGGGATGTGCCCTGACAGAGAATCAAACCGCAGCATCTCAGTGTGAAGGATGACGCCCCAGCCAACTGAGCCACCAGACCAGGGCCTTGGTTTTTCTATAAAGCTACAACTGCTGTGAGAATTAAGTCCAGTTTTAAAAAGTATGTACACTGGGTGGGCAAAAGTAGGTTTACAGTTGCAAGTACATGAAACAGTATTTATTCTTATATTATTATTTATCATTTTCCATATGAACAACTGTAAGCCTACTTTTGCCCACAGTTGTGTATAAAACCTAAAAAAAACGAAAGTGGAAGGTCATATACAAAGGTAAAAAATAAAAGGAAAAAACTCCAGCAAAACACATAAATTAGAAATTGCACCTATTAATCAACCAAATTCATTTAATAAATACAAAACATGGGTGAGGTCAGATGACTCGAACAATATGAATTCAACTAATTTAAAACATGCGACAGCTGTGCATTTCACGCTAGTGCACCAAGAGCACACTAACAATGACTGCAATTCCCAGAAGCACAGTCCAACCTCTACAGACCATGAAAAGGACACTAAGGAAAGAAAGGGGCAAAATGGAAGGAGGAAATGGGAATACTGGAGGCCATTCCTTTTCTATGATGTCAGAATTTCAGAATATGATTTCCAAAATATCAGCAGCACATTACTTTCAAGGAGTTAAACCCAAAATTCTAATCTATTCATACAGGTCCTCCCAGAAAAAAACAGAGATAGTAACTGTATGTCCTTCGCCGCCATCACCATCATCATTATGGCATCACGTATTGACAAGCATGAAGCAAAAAGGTCAATGAACCAAAGATGGCAGAGCAGGAAGCTCTAAAAAGCCTGATATTTTTGATGATGACGTAACTGAATCCTAAAACTAGTACTCCTAAGACTCCTTGTCACTTAACTTTTAAAAGTAAACATACTGACACTTTGTTACTAGTTGTTGGTTATCTAGCTACTTGCATCCAAATGAATCTAAAAGCCCAGTGAAGAACCTGTCTCAGATTTTGATAAAATAAAACCTTTATCATGGTGTAGAATTCCACATTATTTACCATTTCTTAAATATTCTGGGTTCTAGATGTCTGGAGAATTATAAAATAGTTTCCTAAATATTTATATTTTATTAATTTGGGGCTCATTCTGGGGTCCAAAAAAAAAGAATATAAACAGTTTTAGATTATTCAACAATAAGAGTAAGAAATACATATCATTAAAAAAAATACCCTCTGCTGATCATACAAATCTTGCTATTTCTTTCAACTACAGCCATAGCACTAATAAGCTTTTTAAAGGAAAACAGAGGTTATAAATTAGAAAATGAGAAACTAAGCAAATTCAAAAGCCCCTAATATTCATACTGTTAAGCTATGACCCCATGAAAAAAAAACTTAAAGCTGTTTAATTTTCAAAGAGGGAACAACATGAGCATTTGGAAGAAATAACTGTACTTTCTTAGAACCAACTGAGGCTTCCATGCCATATAGTATTCTAGTATATGGATACATAGTTTACCTGGCTCATGTGGCCAGTGGACTGAATGCCAGCCTGAGAACCAAAGGGTCGCCAGTTCAATTCCCAGTCAGGACACAGGCCTGGGTAGTGAGCCAGGTCCCCAGTAGGGGGCACATGAAGGGCAATCACACACTGATGTTTCTCTCCCTGTCTTTCTCCCCCCCTTCCTCCCCTCTAAAAATAAATAAATAAAATCTTTAAAAAAGGAGAATATACCATTTACTTATCTGTTCCACTGCTGACAGACCTCGAGACGAAGTTTCGTAATTATGAACATGCTGCTCTCAACATCCTTGCTGGCTTCCCCGGTACACATGAGCAAAAGTTTCTCTAATACATATTTAAAGAATAGGTTGGTGAGTTGTAAAATGTGTGTATGTTCAAATTTATTAAAAAGTACCAAAGTGTCTTTCCAAGTGCTTGTACTCATTTGTACTCCTACCAGCAACAGATAACAGTTCTCATTATTTCCTAGCAATACTGTTGTCAGGGTTAACAAAAGAAAGCTCATAAAGTATCCTGAAAGTATACAAAGAAACTTCTAATAAAAATTATTCATTTCTTCAATAAATATATTTTGATTACCTACCTAATAATACCATACATGGTATGGTGCTAACTCAATAATCAAAAGAAAAGCATTTTCTTTACCTACTCTTGGTAGCAAGAAAGCCACAGACACTTTTTCTGCTAAAGATTCTTATACTACAAGTAAAAGAAGCTTTCAAGAATTTTTTAAAAAGAGCTGTTCGGAGAGTTGAAACAGCTGTAGCAAAGACCTAGTCAGAGGAGTAGAAGGCTTGAAGGAAGTATCTGTACATGCATATACACATATGCAATCGTGCATGCTAACATGCATGCACATACATGCAATTAATACCAGGATAAAAGGTGGCACCAAAATGTAGAGGGGCTGTACGTTTCTTTTCAGGCTCTAATATTCTTAATGGGAAATTAGAAAAGGTTAAAAGCCAAGAGTTTTACTGGACCATACAACTACATCTACAGCAACTTCTCTATGTAACAAATTCAGAGAATAACTTGGACTGGACACAATAATGCTCCAGTAAACTTTAGATCCAGCACAATCAGACAGAGCACTTGTTTGCCTACTTGGATGTAGATGTTGAAAGTCCCTCTCCCCTCCTAAACAGACCTTCATTTCCTCTCACTATGCCTAAAACCACATTTGCATTATAGTATTCTGTTGGACATTCAGGATTTTTCATTCATTAACAAATTTGCATTAAAGTGCAAATATCTCTGGACACAGGCAACTTATGAAAAATCAGCTGACGAGGACAGGCACTTGAGGAAAAAAAGAAATAGGAACAGAGAGCACCAAACAAAAACTCTGCCTGCTTCATCATTTTACAGATATCTGGCCTGAATGCCAGTAGGAAGAAACATCACTGGTTTCTTTAATTGACTGAAAATTTCTTCCACTGGAGTCCAATATCCCAAATCACACAAACTTTTATTTGCATTTGTTTATTTATTGTTATACCTTTCCAGTGTGCTCTGGCAAGTCACACTCATTTCTAACTGTATTGGAGTATCATACAAGTTCAAGTCCATACACAACTTAAAATGAGAGAAAGAACTAGGAATGAAAACAGAGAAGCTCATAAAAGTAAAAAGTGATGTGTCAGGTACTGAAATGCCAGTGCCGCAAACCTGGAGGTCACGAGTCTTGATCATTCCCCAGAAAAGTCTGCCTATGGAGACTGTGTGGCTGGCACCCACGGAGCAAATAACTTGGAATGAATGGAGCCTTTAGAATGTTGTATTGATTGCAGTAAGACATTTAAGATTCTGGCACTTCAACTGGTTAGTTCACACTAATTGAACACAATGCTAGACATTACCCTCAGACACCAAACTAAAATATTTAACAACCTATAAACAGTGCCTCAATATTGACGTCTTTGTCTTAAGTGGAAAGCAACCAGATTACCTTGTTATGGTTTGAACAAAGTAAACAGAAATTGGAAAAAATCCAAAACTTCTCAATGTTGCTTTCTACCAGGTTTAGGCTGTTAATAAATATATCGTAAATGAACTTAAGCCCCTTTAAATCTACACTTGTACACGTGTTCTTAAAAAGAATTTAATAGATTCCAATTCTTAACCATTCCCCTAAATTCCATAATTTCTCACCATTTCCTGTACTAGTTTGCCTCTGCTGTTGACTTTTATTTCCATCATAAATTAGGCCAATGAGAATTCAGAATCCTAACATAAATTTTATAAACACATACAGTATACATGCCTACTTAGTAATTAGAAACAGCCTTCTTTAAATGCAATGTTTCCTTTCTAGTACTTCCAAATATGCGTAGTCTACTAGGGACTTTGTTTTATTGGCAATTTTTAACACTAAAAATGGAAAACATTTTAAAAATATCAGGTTCTTAATGGTATAATCAATGAGTCCCTTTCTCCCCCAAGGTTGTGTGTGTGTGTGTGTGTGGTGTGTGCTATATATTTTTTTTAAAGCTATAGCACTTCTAAATCTATCCACCGTTAGCAAGGATTTTTTGCAGTTGAAAGCAAGTTGAAGTCATATTGGATTAGCGGGAGCCCTGAACACAATGACTAGTGTTGACGAGAGAAAGGAAAGGGAGATTTGGATTCAGAAGCACACAAGGAAGGACACGTGACAACGAAGGCAGTGATTGGAATGATGCAGCTTAAAGCCAAGGAATGCCACAGATTACCAGGAGCCATCTGAAGCTGGAAGAAGTAAAGAAGGACTCTTTTCTAGAGATTTCAGAGGGTGCATGACCCTGCCTACACCTTATTTTCAGGTTTCTAGCCTCCAGAACTGTGTGGAAATCTATTTCAGTTGTCCTAAGCCTCCAGTTTGCAGTATTTCATGAGGCAGCCCTAGGCAACTAACACAAAAAAGTTGGGCTTTTTTTTAATGAAAAGAATAGTCTTTCCTGACATGTAACAATTATATAAAATTCAAATTTCTTTTTTTTTTTTAAGATTTTATTTATTTATTTTTAGAGAGGGAAGGGAGGGAGAAAGAGAGAGAGAAACATCAATGTGCGGTTGCTGGGGGCCACGGCCTGCAACCTAGGCATGTGCCCTGACTGGAATCGAACCTGCGATGCCTGGTTCGCAGCCCGCGCTCAATCCACTGAGCTACACCAGCCAGGGCCCATAAAATTCAAATTTCCTTGTCTATAAATAAAGTTTTATTGGAACACAACCACAATCATTTCTTTACATATTGTCTCTGGCTATTTTTGCCCTACATTCACAAAGTTAAATAGTTACCGCTGAGACCATATGACCCACCAAGGAGGAAATGTTCGCTATCTGGCTCTGTTCAGAAAACGCTGGCCAATCTCTGGCCTTAAACATTAGCCACAGACACAAATAGTAGAGTCCTAAAACAGATCTGTACCACTGAGAGATAGGCAAGTAGTAGCTAGATGAATATCTAAACAAAAAAGCAAAAACTAGGAATTTTTTATCATGACAAAATGGTTTAAATTTTTGACGTAAATCAATATTTGGCAAAAGACTAGCAAAACGCAAAGGTGCTAATCAAGAGCAGTCTGCTACGTCTTATATTGTGAGTTAGATGACATCAGTCATGATGGAGACGCTGGGTGCAAAAGAGGGATCAATGTGCTTTATTGCATATCACTTAAGTACAACAGAAAATATCCAGTAAAAGTCTCCGAAAATAGTATCAAATGGAATTGAAAACATAATTTAAAATTTCAGACATAGATTGATACTCCCTAATCTTCTCTCTCCAGTCTAAATGTCAATTCTAAGCAATTAAAACTTTTTACTGACTAAACAGTTTGAAAACCTCCCAATTGGCTGTGTTACAAATCTATTCCTACCCTAGTCCATCCCAGTACTTTTGGGATGTTTGTCCTAAATTGGAAAATCTGATCATGCTACAGAAGTTCCATAGCTAATTTTTCAATGAAATACCATTTAAACTCCTATGCTCAGTGTATTGCCTTTCACAGTTAAGACGCCAACCCCTTCCCAGTCCCATTTTCTACCACTTCTCAATACTCCAGAAGTTTCTCCTATATTTGTAGTTATACATACACCTTATAACACTCTCTGCTTCCCCTTCCTAACAGCCATTATAAGTACTTGCTTATTCTTCCACACTAAACTGAATTTTATGATGCATGTCTGTCAAGTTTACTGTGACATCCACAGCACTCAACACAGTGCCTGGTACATAGGTGCATAATAAATATAAGTGAATAAAGAAAGATTAAATGAACAAAGGATAACTAAATATGCCAGGGCAACTCAGGACTCCAGCTTTTTTGCACATAATGCTCCCTCCCTCTGTTGAGAATTGCTGTTGCCTTGCTTACCTACCTGGAAAATCCTTACTCATCCTTCAAAATACAGCCTCCTCAGTAAACCTTCCTTATATTACCTAGCAAATTGCTCTGTCCTTCCTGCACATCACTCAAATACTACTTACCATGTCATATTGTAATGTTACCTATACTTGCTGGCACTTACTACTTCATTAAACCTTGAGTTTCTCAAGGATAAGAACCAAATTTTATTCATCATTTTCCCTAACAATTAGCCCAATGTATGGAACATGTGAGGATTCAATATATTTACTGAACGCATAAATTAAAATTATCTTGAAATTTTAAGACAACATTCTAGACTGTAGAGCAATGCACATTTAGTTTCTGTATTAGACGGTTACTTGCTTTAATAGTTCATTGAATGATGCTTTTAAAAAGTAATTATGTATTTTAGTTCAAATAAAATTTCATCTCATGTTATAAACTATTTTATTATAGAGTATATCCCAACTACAAGATTCAAAATAATATTCAGAATAAAACCTGAAATCCTTTTTTCATCAACATTCCCATTTCAGAGATATTAACTTATAGTTAAGTCCAGCATTTTCAGAGCAATTTTTTGGTCTTTCATCTACACATTTCAATATACCCACATGAATATACATACATATTTATGTGGGTTTGTACACATGTGCTATAAATCTTAATAGATATTAATCATTAATTTATATAAATCATATTAAGGCATTCAACTTAAATGCATCCAAAATAAATGTCATAATTTAATTGCAATTTTTTAATATCTGGAATCAATTAAGTTCAGGAAAGTTTCAAGAAGGCCACCCAGTAATAAACACAAAATAAATTGTGTCTGCTGTCCTGTTAGTGATAATTTTTTATTGCTACCTCAGTTTCAGATGTCAGAGTAATGACTTCCATATTCTGATTAGAATGCAAATTGAAGCCATATGTTAAAAAAGCACAGGTTTTCAAATTTCACTGTTTTCTGACATTATGCACAATAAAAGTATGTTTATAAAGACTAACAACTATCCAGAGGAATTCCGTCAATTCTAGATCTAGAAAACATGACATTTTTCATTGTAAACTATATCAATACATGCAGTTGTAGCACATCAATTAACAGCTACTAATATATATGTTTATTGTATATCAATGGCCAGAAGGAGGTAAAAACTATAAAATAACAGAATTAATCTTATTTGATTTTCTTCAAGAGTAGAAAATGAAAAGTGACTTTAGAAACCTATTTTTATTTTTTTATTTTAACTGTTGTTCAAGTATATGAACCTATTTTTAATCTTTAGAAGTGTTAAACTAAAATTATCTTTCATCTATATTCTTAGATAAATAAAATAAACAATATATTGATATTTTATTTGTTTTGCTGATGTGTGAAATAACCCAAATTCTATATAAATCAGTTTAATAAATTTCTAAGATTGTGCTACAAGTTTCTTAGACTGAGATTCAAAAATGACTAGCCCAAAAATGAATTTAAATACTACTCTACTCTTTTATCATTTGTGATATTTAACTCAAACTGCTATACATAAAACTTTTGTTTTTGAAAGAAAAATTTTAAAGTTATAAGAAAACTTCTGCCTTCTTCGAGAGCCAAAAAAGCTGAATCAAGAGTGACTATTTCCAAATTGGACTACCTAACACTGGCCATACGTAAGAAATTAATAGAAAAGCCGTGCCACTGAGTCACACAATGTGCGGTCTCGAAGGCAGTCGGCTGACGGAAACACAGCTCGGCTGCGTGAGTGGAGGAGTGAAGGCGACTGTTCATTTTCATGAGGTAGGACACGCACAAACCGTACCTCTCACAACAGTCACTTTATTTTACCTTTAAAAATGTTCCACTTGAGATATAGAGACAGAAACCTTTAAAAATACAGTTACTAAAGTCATTTCCGATGTACAGGAAAAAAATCTATAAATTAAAATGATATAGAATTTAGGTTTAATTATTAAGAAGGTATTAACAAAATGTCATAGGTCTTGATCATGATTACTACTTTATTAACAAAATATAGATAGTATACAAATGTTCCTTAAGATTTGGCTTACAAAATTTTTTTAGCTCTGACTGAGTTAGCTCAGTAGGTTGGGGATCATCCTGCAAACCAGAAAGGTTGCCGGTTCGATTCCTGGTCACAGGCATGTGCCTGAGTTACAGCCAGGTTCCTAGTTGGGGGCACACAAGAGGCAACTGATCGATGCTTCTCCCCCTCTCTTTCTCCCTCCCTTTCCCCCTTTCTAAAAATAAATAAATAAAGCCTTTAAAATATTTTTTAATAAAACAAATTTCTTTAACACATTTTTAAACTACAATATAAATTATATCATTAAGTACTAAATTAGTCCTCATCTTCGACAAATTAATTACCAGGGCTTCTCTTACAGAGCTGCATACTCAAGGTTACTCCAAAATTCTTCGTATATGCTACTTTTGTTTGGGTCCAAAGGTAACAGATAAAGGTGACTATGTGTGAATATACTGGGGTGTGGTTCTGTAGTCTATTATAGACCTCTATTTTTCTAGCTATTTGCAAGATCAGCTAGTTTGTGAAAGCCTCTGTGGTCAAAGTGACATGCCATCACAAGTACTGCATTCTAGGCTGACGAATCTTCCCAATTACTTCAAGGTCTGTACAGTTGTGTCCCTCAGTTCACTGTCAGCTCCAGTACTGCTTCTTTTGCCCTTCTGATTTACAGTGGTTGGTAACACATATAAAAATAGCTTAAGTGTTATGCTGCAGTCCACGATTCCAACAGCTCATAGAAAGCTCTACATTACCACACGTAAAATGCACTTCATTTTATCTTGTCAGTATAAACTACAGCTCTTTAACACTTGCAGGAAACCATTCAAAAAGAAATCTCAGTCCTATGAATTAAATCTAATGTGCTGACTGGTGGAACAATGATTTTATTTTCTATCCTTGGGCTCCTAAGCCATAATCTAAGTACTTCCTCCCCTTAATTTAATTTACTTTTTTATAAAGGACTTTAGAAGGTCCACATTATCTAAAAATAATTAAAACAAAATAAAAAACCCACAAAGAGAAGTTTAACCCACAGAGAGAATTTAAACAAGGATTAACATTACAGCATAAATAGTGAGGAGATGGTCTGAGAACTTAATTTGAAAAATAAAGCTAAATTTCAAAAAGTTTCTTCAGCCATTAACTGCCAAGTCTATATTTCTCTGTGATTTAATTTGTTTATAAATATGAACTTGTAGGGGCCTCATGAAATGCCCTGTCTTTTAGAAGACCTACAAGTTCATTTTTCAATGACTTGGATTGAACTTGCACTGAACTGTCAAATTTCTGCAACATCAAATATCACATTGACACAGACAAGGACAATGACAATGGTAACCTCAGAAAGATGTTTGTGAAAGAATTAGTAAATATTTTGTGTTGTAGTAATTTTGGGCATTCTATACATCCTAACAGCAGTGATTTTGATATTAAGAACTCCCAACCCATAACCATACCTGGATAAAAATAAAAATAATAAAATAAAATAAAGAAGAGGGAGAGAAAAATAGACAAAGTCAAAGAGACAGTAAAAAAAAATAAAATGAATCTTTCCAGTCCTAGTTCAAATAGCAACTGAAAATTTACTTTAGCTATTTAGGATTTTAGTTATTCAGTGGACTTATCACCATATGCATTTATATTGAAATATAATATTGTATAAATTCAAGATATACAATGTGATGACTTCATGAATGTATACAATGCAAAATGATTACCACAATAAGGTTAGTTAACACCTCTATAACCTAACATAACCTTTTTTATGCTAAGAATATTTAGTATCTACTATCTTCACCACTTTCAAGTATATAACACAGTATCATTCACTGTAGTTACATTACTATGCATTAAATCCCCAGAACTTACTCATCTTGTAAGTCTGTACGTCATATCCAGCAGCATCTCCCCATTTCCCCCATACCACTGCAACCACTATTCTAGTCTGGTTCTAGAATTCTGTGTTTTCTAGACTAGACAGATTAAATGAGATTACACAGTATTCACCTTTCGCCATCTCATTTCAATTAGCATGATGTTATCAATATCTGACCTAGTAGTTCCAAATGGCAGAATTTCCTTCACTTTTATGGATGACTAACATTCATTTGTGTTTGTGTATGTGTCTCCCATTTTCTTTATTCATTCATACACCAAGAGACAGATACGTTCTTTAAATGTCTTGGCTCTTGGCTATTGCAAATGATGATATATATTGAGCATGGGAATGCAGGCATCTCTGAGACAGTATCATTTTATTCAGATACATATACTCAAAAGAGCAATTGCCAGATAAAGTTGTAGTTCTATTTTTAATTTTTTGAGGAGCATCCATACCATTTTTCATAGTGCTTGTACCAATTTTCACTCTTACTGAGAGTATAAAAGTGCTCCCTTTCCAATGCATCATCGTAAATGCTTATTCATTTTTTCATAATGGCTATTGTAAGAGGTATGGGGTAGTATCTAACTGTGGTTTTGATTTGCATTTCTCTGATGATTAGAGGTGTTGAGTTTCATTTCATGTACCTATATGTCTTCCTTGGAAAAATCTTCTGCCTACTTTTCAATCAGAATATTTTCTTGCTATTGAGTTGTATGACTTCCTTATGCATTTTGGATATAAACCCCTTATCATCAGATGTATGGTTGCAAATATTTTCTCCCATTCCTTGGCTGCCTTTTCATTTTATTGTATCTTTTATTGTGAGAAAGCACTTTAGTTTAATGTAATCCCACTTGTTTATTTTTGTTTTTATTACTTGTGTTTTGGGTGTCACATCCAAAAGTCAATGCCAAGACCAATGTCAAGGAGCTTCTTTCCTGTTTTCTTTGAGTTTTATAGTTTCAGGTGTTATGTTTAAGACTTCCACTCATTTGGAGTTAATTTTTGTGAGTGGTATAAGACAGGAGTCTAGTGTCATTCTTTTGGATGTGACTATTCAGTTTTCCCAACACCATTTACTGAAGAGACTATCTTTCCCCCACTGATTATTCTTCACTTCTTGTTGAATACTAATTAGTTCACTGTTTACATGAGGGCTTACTTCCGGGCTCTTGATTTTGTTTCATTGGTCTATCTCTCTATTTTTATGCCACTATTATATTGTTTTGATTACTATAGCTTTGTAATAAAGTTTGAAATAAGATGTTCCCTCTTGAACCCCATCCCCACATACAGCATCACAACCCAGCAACTGGGTTGCCCCGCTCTGGTCAACACCTAAGGCTCTGCCCCACATACATAACAGGTACACACACACACACACAAATGGCCCAAACAGAAGAACAGATCAAAGCCCCACAGCAAATACAACTAAGTGACCAAGAGACAGCCAACCTATCAGATACACAGTTCAAAGCACTGGTGATCAGGATGCTCAAAGAATTGGTTGAATTTGGTCGCAAATTAGATGAAAAAATGAAGACTATGTGAAGTGAAATGAAGGAAAATGCACAGGGAACCAATAGTGATGGGAAGGAAACTGGTACTCAAATCAATGGAGTGGACCAGAAGGAAGAAAGAAACAACCAAACAGAAAAGAATGAAGAAACAAGAATTCAAAAAAATGAGGAGAGTCTTAGGAACCTCCAGGACATTTTTAAACATTCCAACATCCGAATTATAAGGGTACCAGAAGGGGAAGAGGAAAAACAAGTGGAAAACTTATTTGAACAAATAATAAAGGAGAACTTCCCCAATCTGGCAAGGGAAATAGACTTCCAGGAAGTCCAGGAAGCTCAGAGAGTCCCAAAGAGGGTGGACCCAAGGAGGAATATACCAAGGAACATCATAATTACATTAGCCAAGGTGAAAATGAAGGAGAGAATCCTAGAAGCAGCAAGAGACAAGGAGACAGTAACCTACAAAGGAGTTCCCATCAGACCATCAGCTGATTTTTCAAAAGAGACTTTACAAGCAAGAAGGGGCTGGAAAGAAGTATTCCAAGTCATGAAAGGCAAGGACCTACAACCAAGATTACCCTACCCAGCAAAGCTATCATTTAGAATGGAAGGGCAGATAAAGTGCTTCTCAGATAAGGTCAAGTTAAAGGAGTTCATCATCACCAAGCCCTTATTTTATGAAAGTTAAAGGTACTTATCTAAGAAAAAGAAGATAAAAAACATGTATAGTAAAATGACAGCAAACTCACAACTATTAACAACCACACCTAAAACAAAAACAAACTAAGCAAACAACTAGAACAGGAATAGAACCACAGAAGTGGAGATCACATAGAGGGTTAGCACCAGGGCAGTGGGAGGAGGAGAGAGGGGAAAAAATACAGAGAATAAGTAGCATAGACAATAGGTAGAAAATAGACAGGGGGAGGGGAAGAATAGTATGGGAAATGTAGAAGCTAAAGAACTTATGACACATCGACATGAACTAAAAGGGGGGAATGTGGGTGGGAGGGGGAGTGCAAGCTGGAGGGGAATGAAAGGGGGGTAATGGGACAGTAATAGCATAATCAATAAAATAGATTTAAAAAAAAGAAAATGCGATGCTTCTGGCTTTGTTATTACTGCTCAGGATTGCTATGGCTATAAGAGATCTTTTGTGGTTCCATACTAATGTTAAGGTTTTTTCTCTCTGTGAAAAATGCCATTGCAATTTTATAGGGATTGCACCAAATCCATAAATGGCATTGGGTAATACAGACATTTTAACAATATTAATTATTCCAATCCATGGATATCAGCTACGTTTCCATCTGTTTGTGTCTTCTTCAATTTCCTTCATCAAAGTATTACATTTTCAGTGTTACAAGTCTTTCACCACTTTGATTAAATTTATTTCTTAGTTTTCAATTTGTTTTTGATGCTACTATAAATGGAATCGGTTTTCTAATTTCTTTTTCAAACACTTTATTGTTAGTCTACAGAAATGCAATTGATTTTTGTATATTGATTTTGTATCTGTAACTTTATTGAATTCATTAATTTTAAATTTTTTGATGCAATCTTTAGAGTTTTCTCTAAATAAGATTATATATCATCTGCAAATAGGGACAATGTTACTACTTCTCCTTTACGACACAGATGTCTTTTGTTTTTCCATCTTGCCTAATTACTGTAGCTAGGACTACCAAGACTACATTGAATACTAGTGGGGAGGGTGAACAACCTTGTCTTGTCCTGATCTCAAAGCAAAAGCTTTCAGCTTGTCACCACTGAGAATATTAACTGTAGGGGCTTCTGATACGTACCCTTTATTATGGTGAGGTACACTGCTTCAACACCCAATATGTTAATAGTTTTTACCATGAAAAGATGTTAAATTTTGTCAAATAATTTTTCTTTTCTTTTAATCATTTTATTTAATTATTGTTCCAGTACAATTTTCTATATCTATTGAGATAATCATGAGGTTTTTACCCTTCATTCTATTAATGCAGTGCATCGTATTTGTTGATTTGCATGTGTTGACCCCTCTCTGCATCCCAGTGGGATAAATCCCACTTGGTCGCAGTGTGTAATTTTTTACTGTGCTGCTGAATTTGGTTTACTAGTATTTTGCTGAAAATTTTTGCATCTGTATTTAAGAGGGATATTGGCCTGTGGTTTTCTTTTCTTTAAGGTCATTATCTGGCTTTGGTCCCAGGTTATGCTGGCCTTGTAAAATAAGTTTGGGAGTGTTCTCTCCTCTTAAATATTCTGAAAGAATTTGAGAAACATTTGCATTAAATCTTCTTTAAATGTTTAGTAGAATTCACTAATCTGTGACACCAATGATTCCTGAGCTTTGTAATTACTGATTCAATCTCCTTACATATTGGTGCATTCAGGTTTTCTATTTCCATGATTAAGTCTTAGTAAGTTTATGTTTTTAGGAATTTATCCATCTCTTCTATATTATCCAATTTGTTACTGATTTTATTTGAGTCTTCTCTATTTCTTCTTAGTTAACCTACTAAAAGTTTGTCAATTTTGTTTTCTTCAAGACCCAGCTCTTCTTTCATTCATATTTTCTATTTTTTATTTTATTTATTTATTTTAATTACTTTATTGTTGTTCAATTACAGTTGTCTGCTTTTTCTCCCCAACCCAGCCAAACCCACCTCCCTCCCTTGCTTCCACCCTCCCCCTTGGTTTTGTCCATGTGTCCTTTATAGTTGTTCCCGAAAACCCTTCCCCCGACTGTTCCCTCCCACCTCCCCTCTGGCTATTGTTAGATTGTTCTTAATTTCAGTGTCTCTGGTTATATTTTGTTGGCTTTTTTCTTTTGTTGATGATGTTAAAGGTGAGATCATATGGTATTTGTCTCTCACCACCTGGATTATTTCACTTAGCATAATGCTCACTGTTCTTCTGCTCTCTATTGCATTTATTTCCACTCTATCTTTGTTATTTCCTTCACTCTTCTAACTTTGGCCTTAATTTTTTCATTTTCTAATTTGCATTGTAAAGTTAGGCTGTTTATTTGATATCTTTCTCTTTCTGTTTTATGCAGGTGCTTACTGCTACAAACTTCCCTCTTAGAACTCCTTTTGCTGTATCTCATATGTTTTGGCATCTCATGTTGTGCTATTTTTGTTCATCTTAAAATATTTTTTAATTTCCTTTTGATATGTTCTTTGACCCACTGGTTATTCAGGAGTGTGTTATTTAATTTCCACATATTTGTGCATTTTCCAGATTTCCTCCTGTTATTGATTACTAGTTTCATACCACTCTGGTCAGCAAATATATTTCATGTGATTTCAATCTTCTTAAATTTGTTAAGACTTGTTTTATGAGTTAACACATGGCCTGTCTTGGAGAATGTTCCATGTGTGCTTGAGAAGAAAGTGTATCCTTCTGCTGTTGAATGAAATGTTCTAAAGATGCCTGTCAAGTGCATTTTGTCTATAGTGGTGTGTCCATTTTCTCTACAGTCCAACATTTCTTTATTGATTTTCTGTCTAGATAATCTATCCACTGCTGAAGTAAATACTGAACTTTCCTTCTATTAGTGTGTTATTGTCTATTTCTCCCTTCGGTCTTTTAGCATTTGCTGAATACATTTATATGTTAAAATTCTGGGTGCATTAATATTAATAATTATTTTTATCTCGTGATGAATTGGCTCCTTTATCATTATAAAATGACCTTCTTTGTCTCTTGTTAACAGCTTTTGACTAAAGTCTACTTTGCCCAATATTAGTAAAGCTACTCCTATTCTCTAATGGTAACCATTTGTATAGTGTATCTTTTCTCCTTCCATTCACTTTGAGCAAATACAAGCATACGCAAAAGAAGGTTTACAGTTGTTCATATGGAACAAGACATGCAGGTTATCATTATTACTATAGTTTTATTAATTCTGTGTTTCATATACTCACAACTGTAAACCTGCTCTTGACTACCACTGTATATATCTTTAAAGCTAAAATGAGTCTCTTCTAGGCAGCATATAGTTGGGTCTTGATTTTTTATCTATTTAGCCAATCCATGTCTTTTGATTGGAGAACTTACTACATTTAATGTACCTGTTGATAGGTACAGACTTAACTAATGCCATCTTATTGTTCTCTGGCTGTCTTTTAGTTTCCTTGTTCCTGTCTTCCTCTCTTGCTGTCTTTGTTTTTGAATTAATGACTTTCCACACTGTTTTGCCTTGATTTTCTTCTTTTTATCTTTTGTGTATCAATGGTAGGTTTTCCTTTGTGTTTACCATAAAACTTACATAAAATATTTTGCATGTGCAAGTCTACTTTGTACTGATAAACACTTAACTTCTATTGCTTACAAACATTCCCCCTTTTTCTCCCTTACACACATTTATGTTTTGATGTCACAATTTACATCTTTTTTATACTGTTTATCCATTAGCAAATATTTGTAGCTGTGGCTATTTTTAGTATCTTTGTCCTTTAACCTTGATACTAGAGTTGTTGACACAATGCCATATTACAATATGTCAGTGGTCTGAATTTCACTACTTACCTTTACCGCTGTGTTGTATATTTTCATGTTTTCACATTAATACTTAGTGTTTTTTCCTTTCAGCTTAAAGAACTCATTTCTACATTTCTTTTTTTTTTAAGTTTTTTTTAAGATTTTTTAAATTTATTTTTAGAGAGGGAAGGGAGGGAGAAAGAGAGAGATAGAGAAACATCAATGTGCGGTTGCTGGGGGCCGTGGCCTGCAAACCAGGCATGTGCCCTGACTGGGAATCGAACCTGTGATGCTTTGGTTCACAGCCCGTGCTCAATCCACTGAGCTAAGCCAGCCAGGGCTGTCATTTCTACATTTCTTGTAAGGAAGGTCCAGTACTGATGAACTCACAAGGCTTATTTGTTTTGGATAATCTGTATTTCTCCTTTACATCTGGAGGACAACTTTGCTGGGTAAAGTATTCTTTGTGGGGAAGTTATGAAAAGGTCTTTGCTTTGCCTTTGATTGTTATAGATATTTGCTGGGTATACAATTCTAGGCTAAGTCTTTTTCTTCAGTACTTTAAATATACTGCTTAACTATCTTCTGGTTTGTATTACTCCGAAAAAGACATTTCCTGTCATCATAAACTTTGTTCCTCTGTATAAAATGTTTCCCTTTTCTCTGCCTCTTTTTAAGGCAGTCTCTTTGTTACTAGTTTAACTGATTATGACATGATTGGTTTCCTTCATGTTCACTGTGCTTGAGGTTCATTACACTTCTTGCTTATGAGAGTTTAGAATTTTCATCAAATATGGGACGTTTTCAGCCATTATTTCTCCAAACACTTTTTCTGATCCTCCCTTGCTCTTTCTTTCAGAGACTTCCAGTGAGTGCATATTGAGCAATTTGAATTGTCCTATTAGATCACTAATATTCTGTTCATATTTTTTATTTTCTCTTGGTGTTTTATTGTGGATAATTTCTATTGCTATGCTTCAAGTTCACTAATGTTTTCTTCTGCAAGGTTTGACATGCCATTAATCCTCTTCTATATATTTTTCATGTAAGACATAAAAGCTTTCAGCTCTAGGAATTTAACTGTGGTCCTTTTTACATCTTCCAAGTCTCTGCTTACCACATTCACTATTTCCCCTAGCTTCTTGAGAATATGAAACACAATAATAATTATTGTTTTGATGTCCTTGTCTACTAATTCTATCACAAATATAAATTCTGAGTTAGAAATGATTGATTTTTGTTTTCATTATGAGTTATATTTTCCTGATTTTCTTCATGGCTGGCAACTTTTTATTGTATGCCAGACGTTGTGAATTTTACCTTGATGAGTGCTGTATATTTTTATACTGCCCCAGATTTTTAGATTTGTTTTGAAATGCAGTAATGTTTTTTAGTTGAGGCCAGAGCAGTTTTGCTCCACCAGAGTTAAAATCCTTTTAAGTACTCTCTTCCCAATACCCCATGAATTATTAGACTTTCTACTCTCAATGATGGGAACAGCAACTATTCCTAACCCTGCATGAGCTCAGAGGTCTTTTTCCCTCAGATGCATTTGGCTCCTTCTTTCCCCAGCCTCTGGCAGTTTCCTCACCTGTGCGCACTGATCAAAACTCAGCTGAATACTTGTTGGGACCCTGTGCATGTCTCTGGCGCTTTCTTCCTCTCTCCTCTGCTGCCTGCAACCCCTAGCCATCTTGTCTCCTTGGCGTCCTAGGTATGTCTCATTAACTCTGGGATACAACCCGGCTCTGCCTCTGTTTTACATCCCTGCTCCATGACCTAGAAATGCTTTCTGAGTAGTAAGCCAAGGCAATCAAAGGTCTCATCTCACTACTTTCCAATCTTTCACGGATCATCATCCTTTGTTACTTAATGTACAATCTCTTGAAAACTGCTGTTTCACTTATTTTGCCTGTTTTTTTTGTTGTTTCAGGTGGAAAGGTCAATCTATTCCCTGTTACTCCAATCTGGCCTGAATCAGAAGTTGTCTTTTATTTTAAACATGACAAATACACTCATTTCATAATATTTCCAGGTAATTCCAATACATGTAATCTCTGCAGGTCTGTTTTTGTTGTCTTTGCCAGATTTTGTTTTCTTGTATAATTAATTACTTCTGACTACCTTATAAAAATGTTATGTGAAGAAGGACTTCCGCTTCCAGGAAGATCAGGTATACACATTTTCCCTACTCATCCCACTAATTACAACTAAAAATCCTAGACATGATACAAAAAACAAACATTAAAGTCTAGAAGTCAGAAAGAAGAAGGCAGTCCATCTAGAGATCTTGGAGCAGAAGCAGCCCACAAACTGGAAATGCTAGTAAGCACAGACAAAAACCTGCTCTGTCTTGCTAAAAGACCAGTAAAAAGCAGCTTATCAAAACAAAAACTTTTACACAATAACCATTATACTCCAGCCAAACATCACAGAAAAAAAAAAAACTGTGACCCAACCCCTACCAAAGCCGACAGCCTTCCGCCCTCACGAGGCTGTAGGCAAGGCACCCTAGGTTGTTTCTGTATTTTGCATTTTCCTTTTTTATATACTACTTTCCTTTGTCTCTTTTATTTAAATTCCTTTGTAAAAGTCATCTCCATGATTTTCCTTTACATTTGTCTCTTTCAATTTTTAATATATATTTTATATTGTCTTTACAAGGCAAACAGAAAGCAAAGGTACATAAAGACTAGTTGATAATAATGAATAATAATCCATGCCCAAAGAGAACTACACCCTTCTTTCCTTTGGTCTTATTGACCCTGTGGTAGTTCTTAAAGTCATTTATATCAGAGTCCCCATTAGTTTCAAAGTTCATTTAACATCCAACCTTAAAGTCCCCAGGATGAACAAAGTATTCAAACAGAAATACAAGCCAGGGGAGCATAAGACAAAATTCTCTTCTAAAGTAATAATAAATCTACCTCCAAATGAACTACTAGAATAATGATATTTTCTCACATTCCAAGCTATTCTGTCCTTTAACCATAAAGCAGAGACGATATAAAAATTCACCTTCCTAGTCTGTATCCATGAACAGCTAGGAAAACTCACAGAATGGTTGTGTACAAATATATTCATCAGCACACTGTTTGTGATGTTAAGAGCTTGAAGCAATCTGGATATCCACTGCTAGCAGAATGAACATGTAAAATGTAGTAGATGAAAAAATCTAAAATTAGATAGCAGTGATGGGCGCACAACTGTGTATGCTAAGGCCACTGGGCCGTAATCTTTAAGGGGTAAACTTGGGGGTTTGTTTTTTGTATCTCAATAAAGCTGTTATAAAGCATATAGAGGGATGAATATTCAGGCACACTATGCAGTAATCAGAGGCACTGGAAGCATAGGTCTTGAAAACATGGTGTCAAATTCAAAGTAAACACAATATGAGCATATCTTTAAAACACAGCATTAAATTATCTGATAAAGGAAAGTAAAAAGGGATTCTCTAATAACTGCCCTTTTATGTTCACAAACTTGGCTGTAGTCTCTGGAAACATCCCCCTCTGTGACCTTTGTGACCAAATGAACCATGGCAATTTTAAGGAACCTACTCTCCTTGGACAACAAATATCTCGCCTTCTACCAAGTGACAGACATGCTCTGACTTGCATTTCCAATGACTGCTATGTGAAAGTCAGACTACAGGAAGACAAGAAAGGGGAGAGGTAAATCAGTTACTTTATTAAGATATCTCAGACAAGAGATGTTAGGGCTCAGACTGTGGTGATACCCGTGGAGGTGGTCAGTCACTGTAAGATCCAGAATATGTTTTAGAAGTAGAATAAGATTTCCTAATGGATTGGGCGAGGAGTATAAGCAAAAGGAAAGGATTAAAGCTCCTAAGTTTGTAGCCTGAGCCTGGCTGGTTGATACCATTTGCTGCACAGGGAAGGCTTAAAGGAGCATTTTGAGAGAGGGTGTTTATAACTATTTTTGTATTTAATAGTTTCACTTCATTTCTTTCTATTTCATCTGTCAAATTTCTCCAACTAGTGTACAATCCATTTTGTACTTCTCTTGTATTCTCGTGTGCCTAGCACAGCACTGATTTAATAAATGCCTGCTGAATCTAATTAAACTGAAGTAGCCTTATAAGAACACATTTGAATCAACATTTTCAAACCTTATGTTTGAAAAATCAAATACAGATGTTTTAATCAAAGACAGTGCATGTTTAAAATTAAAAAGCGAATGCCAGCAAATACCTACTAGATGTATATGTTTACAATTTTAAAAGGCATACACTGTTGAATGCTTGGTGGCATAAATGAAATTACAGAGAGAAGTTTTCAAAAGGACTTTTAAATGTCATAAACTATAATTAAAGACATCACATTTCAAGTAACTAAAGGCAGCACATGATGAGTTTTGAAAGACTGGAATCCTCAGTCACTGTCACAACCAACATAATAAAGGGAAATCATGTGAATGCAGACTTTCACATGTTCCCTTTTAAATCACACTGTGGCAGAGCTGAACCCTAGCAGCCGGTGCTCCTGTGGTGATTGGTTCTGGCACGTTAGCCCCAGGAAAACGTTTGCATTATTTCATAGCCATCTCTTGGGCAGAAGCTAGATAAAATATTTAATCCTTTATTTTATACTTTTTCCGTATAACTTTTACACATTTTCCCCTTAACAACTAATTCTCTATCAATTCTAAAAATCTAAAATATGGTACTAGTTTAAAAATTATACTCTTTTCCTTCCAAAATATGCTTACCCACATATAGCAAGAAACAACATTTTCAAATAGGTACTAATTCAATAGTCTTAAGTTTGTAATTTTTTAAAACTGTTAGTTAATCACTAAGGCTATAAACTACTGGTCTAATACCTGAGACTTACCATGGCTTCCTGACAGATGATCATGGGTAGTAAGAGTAACTATAAGGTAGCCCAAGGGAAGATCTTTTTATAATAACAAATCATTAATAGAGATGTCCCTTATTTAGATATAGTTCTTTACCTGCTTATAACACTAACACAAACACAACTAGCAAAATTTATAGTCATCGCTACATAGTACACTATACTGTTTTCTGTTTTGAGACAACTATGAATACTAAAAAAAAAAAAACAGAGATGTGATTTACTCCTACTGCTTTACAAATTTCTCTCCCCCAGTAAAGTTTGGGTCCGTGGAAGCAGTGACTATTATTTTGGTAACTCCAGTTTCACCTACAGCGCCTAACACAGTAGATGCTCAATACATGCTTGTTATCCTTTTGTTATTGTTGTTGTTTTTCCTAAACCTTGGCCCAACCTGGCAGTCCCTGGGAAGGCATGAGTTTTGTCCAGTGGTCACTGACACATCTCTAAGATGGAGCTTCCTCCAAGTCCTTTCCTTTCTTTAAGGTTCAAGTCCCATGTAATTCATAAACCCTCTCTGGCTACCCCAGCCTAAAGCTAACTCGATTTTTTTTAAATTGTAACAACTGTGCTGTCTAGCCACATATTTGACATGACTACACCATCCTGGACTATTAATTACTTATTCATTTAAAATCCTGACATAGTTATATGTTGTTCCCTCAACAAAATTAATTTTAAGAGCAGAATAATGGCTTATATTTGTGCCCAACACCTACCAAAGTGCTTTGCACTAACTAAATAAATGTTCACTTAATAAAAATAAAGACCATGACAATAAAGATAATATGGAGCCAGTTCTGTGAATTCTTCTATCATGTATTCATTCAAAGGCACAGCAGTGTAATTAAAGAATACATAACTGTCACGGCCAAAACCGACAAAATTATTACTAACAGTTATTATTTCACTTTCTCCCAATATTTTGAATGGGGCTGTGTGCATGTGTGGATGTATAAAATCAACTCATGATGAAGACATAATCAAGAAGTGAAAAGGCACTCTCCAAAACCGATCATCATGACCAATGCAGATGATGGGTTACAGAGTCATATACTTGAAACGTGGATGGTGCCCTGGCTGGTGTGGCTCAGTGGATTGAGCATGGCCTGGGAACCAAAGCGTTGCCAGTTCAATTCCTAGTCAGGGCACATGCCTGGGTTGCAGGCCAGGTCCCCAGTAGGGGGCACGTGAAAGGCAACTACACATTGATGTTTCTCTCCCTCTCCTTATCCTTCCCTTCCCCTCTCTCTAAAAATAAATAAATAAAATCTTTAAAAAAAAAACCTAGCTGATTTTACTAACCAATGTCACCTCAACAAATTCAATAAAAAACTAGTAAAAATAGAACAATTTAAATTAATAACTATATGGCACAGTAATAAAAATGTCACAAAACAATATGCCCCCATTTTTTAAAAATTGGTATACAATGTGAAATGTGAATGTGCATCTATGTTTGTGTATTTACGTATATAAACTGGAGGAAAAGAAGAGAATAAAAAATAAACACTAAAATGTTAGTAATTACTACATGGTAGAATTATAGACTTTTACTTTCTTCTTTATGCCTTCCTGTGCTTTCCAGATCAGAAACACATACCTAAATACAATAAATAACTTTTTAAAATAAAACCTTCCAGCATTTGTTGTTGATGGTATAAGCCAACAATCTCAACTTAATCTAATAAGCAATACGACAAAGTTATAAAACAAAGTTATTTCTTAAGGCTAAATTTGGTATCTCTGAAAATATTTAAATTCTTACCTATTCTGAACCAATCGCCCTGTTACTATAACAGTTAAATGGCAGCAATATATATAAAAAGTTCTATTTAGATAAAGGGAAGATAAAGCTTATTAGATTATCATTAGTATCCAGAATATATCATGTACAGATTCACTTTTCTTTAGAAATAGTCAAAAATCTATGCGTGAAGCCTTTGATCTCATTAAATTTTTAAATTATAGACCCTTTATAACTGACTGACAAAGGATAAAAGACCAATTCATATTCTGCATTTTCTGGAAAACTTTTCTAATATTCTAACGCTGAATTTTATTAATCTGGACAGAGAGTATAAATCTACTTAACAGACAAATGCCCCTCCCCCAAAGAAGTTTTTCATTTATAAAGAAGTACGTATTCAAAGGCTTATTCTAGACTGGAAACACTATCAAAACAACACAGTACAGCCACTCAGGAAAACAGTTTAAAAGTTTATTTAAAAACCAAACAGCAACTACCATATGACCTGGCAATCACACTCCTGGGCAGTTATCCTAGAAAAATAAAAACATTCACACAAAAAGCTGCATGTGAATATTTATAGCAGCTTTATATGCAATAGCCAAAAACTGGAAACGAGCCAGATGTCCTCCAATGGGTGAACAGTTAAACAAATTAATATGGCCATACTGTGGAACACTACTCAGCAATAAAGAAGGATGAACTACAGACATTTGCCAACAACTTAAATAAATCTTTAGAAAATGATGCTGAGTGAAACAGCTAATCACAAATAGTATACACTATATGATTCTATTTATATAGCATTCTGAAAAGGACTATAGAAATTATAGAATCAGAGGAGTCAAGGAGAGATTAGAGGTTGCCAGAGGTGAACTGGGAGGAGGAGTGGTAAGAGCAAGAGAGGGGATTAGTTACAAAAGGACCACATGAGGGATCCTGTGGCGAAGGAAATGTTCTCATCTTAACTACGGTAAATATCAATGTGAACACCCTAATCTTGATACTACTGCAGTTCTGTAAGATATTACTACTAAGAGAAACTGAGTAGAGGGCACATTAGATTTCTCTATTATTTCTTACAACTGCATATTAATCCATGATCATTTCAAAATAAAAAGTTTAATCTAAAAATACTACAATATTTTAGAGCACTCTCCAACACTGATTACATAAAAGTCAAAGACCTTCTCTTCAGGAATTTTTAATCTAAACCAGGAAACACGAAGAAAGTGTGTGGAAGTTTACTTAGACTTTAGAGATAAGTGTGTAAAACATACACAGTATTTGGTTATTGAAGTATATACCATGCAGTAACGTAGAAAAGCATGTGCATGGCTAAAAGAAAAACGAAACATTAAAACTCAAATCTGTTCTAGGATGCAAGCATATTCTTAAGATTTCTAAAAAATAAGGGCTCAAACAAGCACCAGAATAATTTGGTGCTGATATGGTTCCCACAGCACCGTATTATTCATCTTTTCTTCCTTTTCAAACATTATTTCTACTGTGACTTCTCCATTAGACGGCAAACTCCGTAAGTACAAAGACTGTCTTGATGTTGCCTACTGGCATATCACACAATCACTGACACGTGGGAAGTTCATAGCAAAAATCACATATTGTTTATAACTGAAATGAGTTGGTAAATATAACTCTGAATTATATTCTCTTGATACAGAATTCAAAAATTTATCACTAGGTAAAAAAATAACTATATATCTTTCAGTTAAATTTGTCAATGCTGCCTTTTAATTCTAAACTTTAAAATATTTTATTTTTTTATTTTTTATTATTATTCTATTACAGTTGACCCAATTTTTCCCTTTGCCCTGCCGCACCCCTCCCCACTCACACAGTCAATCCCCACACTGTTGTCCATGCCCATGGGTCACGCTCATATGTGTTCTTCATATGAATAACCACCATTCATTCAAAAAGCCTTCCACCATTATCCCCCTCCCCACACCCCTCTGCTCGCTGTCACACTGTTCCATGGTTCCATGCCTCTGGTTCTATTTTGCTCATTAGTTGATTTTGTTCATTAGATTCCTCTTACAGGTGAGGTCATATGGTATTTATCTTTTGCCAATTGGCTAATTTCACATTAATATAAATATGTATTCAAATATGAACTTGACAATCAAAATTACATAATTTTGAGTATACATTTACCTTAAAGAGTATCAGACTAGTTAACATTGATTTCACTTCTGTAAACTTAGAAATTTGAGCCTGGCTAATGATTTTCTTAGATAGACTCAGTGTTTAATGATAGAACCACCACTGTCCTGGTGTACAAGAAAAATGCGCCTCATAAGAGCTCATCCTTACATAGTTTTTCCCATAAGAAATGGCAACAGAAATATAATATGTTCAATTAAGGATGTACAGAGATACACAGATATACATCCTATCAAAGATGAAGATCTATAGCTTTGGGGAGATGGAGGGATGAAGCAGAACAGGAAAAGGATGCATGGACAGGAACAGCAGGGGTGGTAATTGTAGGAGAGGGGAGGGGGTGGAAGAGGACATAAGAAGGATAAATTACAATGGAAAAAGTATAATAAAAATAAATAGGTAGGTAGATAAGTAAATAAATAAATAAGATAGAGTTATGCTTTTTAAAAAAAGTCACAAAGGGCACAGGGCTGTGGATTACTTTGCACCTGAAATAAGTGAAATTCAGTCATATATGACAGGAATAAAGCCAATGGCATGGAGGTTCTTTCGAACACTCAGTCTATCCTTTAAAATAGAGACAGAAAATATTCTCAAACTTAAGCAGATGCACTTTCTTTTCTCTTTTTTAAGGGATCTTGATTTAAAAAAGAAAATATGAAAAAGCACATGGAAAACCCTCAAAAGCAAAAAGAAAAAAATTACTTACCAAGTTAGCCATATAAATTGTGAGCAGCCCTCTCCTGAAAATAATTTTTAAAAAGAAACAGATGAGATTAAGCATTAACTTGACTTAATAATCACTTTATCATTTTTGAAAAATCTATCAAAATAATGATCAGGAGTTGAGAAAAAGGGGTACATTATTCTGAGCTAAGTTTTCCATACCCCAATAGTTGGATCTAAATAGATTCTACAAGTCATTTTGCTTAGCTTTCATTAATTTAAATTCTTTAAAATTATAATTACCTAGTAGTTTGTTGGGTTTTTTTTAAGTTTTTATTTATTTTTAGAGAGGGGAAGAGAGGGAGAAAGAGTGGGAAACATCAACACGTGGTTGCCTCTCGCACAACCCCTACCTGGGGACCTGGGCTGCAACCCCAGTATGTGCCCTGACTGGGAATTGAACTGGCGACCCTTCGGTTCACAGGCTGTCACTCAGTCCACTGAGTCACACCAGCCAGGGCCAAAGTGCCTAGTAATTGTTAACCAGACTTGTGGGGATCATTTCACAGTATTTAGTAATATCAATCATTATGCTGCACACCTTAAGCTAATATATGTTATATAGGTCAATTACATCTCAATTTTAAAAATTATTATTGCCTTGTTATTATTTATTAATAGAAGAGTAGTACAATTTGCTATACTAATAGCAAATCAGAGATTTACAACCAGTGTGCCACAAGGATTTTTAAAGCATGCAATACCTGACTACTTAGAGGCACTGGCCCCTTTTCCCTTAGATTGTCAAATGAAAAATGACAACAGGCAACACAACAACAGCCGTCAGTGTGAATGAATCTAAATTATACCCATTATTCCTGTCAGATTGGCAAAGTATATAATTAATACATTTTCTGGTGTGCTACAAATTTTAGTAATCATTTATGTATGTCATGAGATAAAAATTGCTAATCTATATTTATGGTAGAGAATTCCAAACTTAATAAAGAATCCTAAGGAATTCATCTTGCCAAAAAGTCAAAGCCGAAACAATTCTAACTAAATGCAAATTTTTTCAAAAAAATCAGGTATTTGATTTGTTTCACACACAATACAACCTTTTCTTAGACATGATGACGACTCATCCTAAATCACCTTGCTTTTCACCTTCCTTGTTAAGTGAGAAGTCAGGCACTAAGTGAACCTTCTAACGCCAAAGCACAAACAAAAGTTCTATAAACAATTTACAGGAAAATTGCATATTTACCAAGTCTGTTTAATGAGAATTCAGCTAGAAACTCAAAACTAGGGACAACTTTATGCCTTTAACCTCTCTATTTAACTATCCTGCACAGATTACAAATGAAGCACATCTTATTCTCTAGGAAAGAAGTGTTTAAAGTTTTATGACTTTAAGAGGAAACAAAAGAGTTCAAGGGAAAAGCAAAAATAATAAATTCTGAAAATGACAAAAACTTACTTGAGTTTCAATTATAAACATCTTTAGTATTCAAAGAAAACAAATACTTTGTATATAAAACAAGTGCCGATTTTCCAGGTACGGACAGCAACATGAATGAAATACTACCAATGAAATATTCTTGATGTCAGATCCAGTCACACCTAGCCTGGACTGTTCATTATTTAAAATGGATTAATAAGATTTCTAATATTACAAAGTCACATGGAGGCAGTATGATTTTCCTGAATAACATTGAAATGAAGTTAGGAAATCAGGGTTCCATTTATCTTTAATTCTCTGGTACTCTATGTCATTAAAATAGGGAATAAGACTAGTTTTCTAAATTAAATTTTTAAACATAAAACCTATTTTTAAAAAGCTTTCACTTATCATCAATATACAATATAAACATCATACTGGATCTACTCTAGTTGAAAGGCGAAAGCAACCTAGGCACACCCACTGAGCATACCACGCCCCCGGCCCTGACGAAGTCCCCCTCAGCAGGTCCTAATGCACTTGGCAGAGCAGGAGAATCCCAGTGTTCTTCTCAAAAGGATTTTAAATCACTGATACAATGATCTGTAAGATCCCTGCTGGCTCTTCTTTTCTATGATTTCTATATATGAATTGAAATTGTTTCTACTAATCTTTATCAATCTTATCAATTTACCAAATTCTAAATCAAATATGTTCTAACAATACTTATTTTAAATAAATTATATAAAGAAAAATTAGGTAACATCAATATCCAGGAGTCACACATATACAGAAAAGATAAATCCTTCTCAAGTGAAACCTACTCTTACTAAAAGCTAATTATAAATAAAGAATAATATTCTGAATTATAAAACCAAAAAAAATATTTCTGTAATTTCAGTGGTGGTGCCTGATAATTGATGTCATTATGAAGTGAACCAATGTATAATGCTATCTTTAAAAACATTTGTTCCACTAATCTAATTCTGTCGTCCCTAATACTCAATGCACATACAGCTCCAATCACGAGCTTCCATCCATCTGATGATAGAAATGTTCATCTCTAACTACCAAGGACATATTACCGGGTTTACCTCTACATTTTCACAATCTTCAACAGTACCTCGGATCTAATCAGCACTAAACAAACAGTGAAATTACTAAACAAGGTGTTACTAGAACCCAGCCTTATAAAGAAGAACACATTATAGACATAAATTATAGAAATAATAATGATAACAAAAGATAGCCACTAAACAGAGGGATGGTCAGTTAAAGATACCAATGTATTAACAAGCAAAGACATGATCAGATTATCTTACATTTGCATGAAGTTTAACAATTTGTAAGGTATAATCAATATTTTGAAATCAGATTTTATTCCCTCAAAAGTCCAATGACTATGCTGTATACCTCAAACTAATGCAAAATAATACTGAATGTAAACTGTACCTGAAAAAAAAATTTTAAGCAAAAAAAAAACAAATAGCCCTATGAAGTGTAATGCAGTACCATTATCCTCACTCTACTAAAAACCAAGAATCAGAAAAGTAGTTTCCTTAAAAATATAAAAGTTGCCCTGACTGGTGTGGCTCAATGGATTGAGCACCAGCCTGCGAACCTAAAGGTCACCGGTTCAATTCCCAGTCAGGGCACCTGCCTGGGTTATGGGCCAGGTCCCCATTAGGGGTGTGCAAGAGACAACCACACATTTATGTTTCTCTCCCTCTCTTTCTCCCTCCCTTCCCCTCTGTCTAAAAGTAGATAAATAAGTAAATAAATAAATCTTTAAAAATATATAAAAGTTGCACAAAGACAAACTGGAATTAAAAGTCAGTTACTCTGACTCCACAGTTTTGTGTTCTTTCTAATGCACTGTTTCTACAACAGAAAGTCTTACTAAATTACCTTTAAATTCTGCAGTTCACTCACTTTTTAATAAGGTATCCTAACAGCTTTCTATGCTTTGCAAATGAATAAATCTTTGACATATTCTTGCTATTGAGGAAAAAGCTGAGGATACAGTGTTCCTAGATTATATCTGATTCTAGTTATGAGTTTCAATTTATCATTCCCAAATAATGAAGATTATCTCCTTCCCACTTTTATTTAAATTCTAACCCAGCCACAAGAATGAGAGGACAGTATCTGTGAAGGGCAGACATGCTGGATCATATGGCCAGGCTCTTTTGAGTAGGTTTCCCCGGAGCACAGACTTCAGCCTCCTTTCCAGAGCCAATGCCAGGGGCAGAGCATGAGGACAGTAATGTGCTTCATCACTTCTCCAGAGACGTTCAGTGTCTTAAGAAACTGATAAGTTAAGGAAATGCTATTTTATTATTTAACACTTGACTATACCTAGCCTAAGTCTGAAGACAAACAGGTCACTCCCTTTGTAGTAGTTTCTTTCTGGAGACTGAGTTACATATTAAAACACTGCTACAAGTGTGATGCGGAAGGGGGAGGTGCCAGTTAGAGCAACAGGTGGCAAAGGCCTAAAGAGGAAGGGATAGGGTCAAGAAGGACAATGACTTTTAAATTTCACAGAAGTTTCTGATACACAAATACTCCTATTCTGCTGAGAAGAACTAGATTAAAAGATTGGTAAACCTCAATTAGTCAAGTATTTCTTTAAACTATAAAATTCTTTTTCTTTTTTGGTAGGGGAAAGAGGTGACTCCCTTAAATGTGCACATATTTCAGTGGGCCTTGCATCAAGGGGCACCACCTGAAAAGTATTGAGAAGCACTGCTGTCAGAACTTTGTGTAAACGGAGTATTGCTATTCCTACGGGAAAATATGAAAATAATTAAATTTTCTTAACATCTTCGTAGATTAAAAGGAATCCTCACATTATACAGAAAATTCAGGTATTACTTTCATCTCATAACATTATGGTATCTAATTAGATGAGCAATAATACTCTATTTTGGAAACTCTAGTGTCTATATTCTTTTAGCTAAACTCAAACTTTTGAATTACACTGTATGTAACACATTTCATAACTAAGGTTACTAGGGAGTACAGTAGAAATAGTATAAGTTCTAAATTATAAATATACATTCTATATATACTTATAAAAATACTTATGTTCTACAAATGAGTAGAAATTAGAGATTAAAGAAAAATATGGTGACCCTAGTACATCTAATCTGACGAAGACTTCAAACATGCAGAAACGAACCTACACCAGCTAACAGTGTCCCGAGTGGGGTTAGAGATGAGGGCAGTCTCATACACAAGAGCATCATTCTCTGGCGCTGCCTGGAACCCTAACCAAAAAAAACCCACAGTAAAAATTCCTAAACATTGAAACCATTTACTAGGTGATGCTATTTAACCATCCCAAACATCTTTCAAGGTAAAACAGATTTCTATCTGTCAGAATGTTTAGTAAGAGTATAAAATTACTTTAAGGTATAAAAATGAGGAAGATAACCTTCTAACAGGTAACCTGACAGGAGCAGTCGATGATCATAGCCTACTATAAATAGTGTTAAACACAGAGTGAATTTTCAGAAGACTGCAAAGTAAATTAATTCTCATCCTATGGAGATAACATGACACTTAAACATGAAGATGCCAAGAATTTATAGACAAAACATATGGTATTCTTTTACTCACACATAATATATATATAATATTCATATATATTCACATATTATATACAAATATAGAATTCACTCATTTTGGTCATAACTGCTTTAGGAGTTTCATAACTATAACAGTGCAATTTAACAATTCAACCCATATGTATGCTTAAAATAAATATGCAGTTTTAGATACTTTAATCCATGTCCATTTTTTGAGCACCCCACAGTTTTAATCTATCTAAACTAATACTAAAAATCAAAGCAAATTCCACGGCAATTCTACAAAACAAAATCCATTAGAACAACTTCTTTCTGTACCACAAACAAAGCACTTCCTAGAAAAAGAAAGAGAAGACTAGATCTTAACAGCCCACCTAGAGATAAACTGGATATTACCAAAGCTTCCTGCTGAGTCACTATGATCTCAGTCCGCTGTGGCACGAATTTTTTTAAGCAACCCTGGAAACAACTTCAAAGCTTTTCCAGAACCCCACAGTGATGCGATTAAGATTTAAGCAAACTGCCCTCTTACTAGGTGTCAGGAACTAGCTGGCAAAGCACGTTTAATTCTATAAAGGGAAGAAGGGCAACAGGGAAAGAGGGATGAATAGATGGATGAATGGATGGATGGATGGACAGATGGACAGATAAATGGATGATGGATAAATGGATGGATCACTTGGAAAGAGAAAAAATGGAGGAAATAAAGTTAAACCAATTGAGATGAAGATTTATAAATATGACTATAGAGCTTCACTCTCTCTATATATCATATATATGCATGTGTGCATGTGTATGCATAATCACTGTATGTTCTTCAGTAAATGTTTTTTGAAAATCTGATTATACAACTGAGTCCAAAATGTATAATTTCAGAGTAAAGATTTCACTATTACATAAATCTTTAGAGATTTAAAAATTAGGACTATCACTATTTGCTAACTGGAAAAAAAAATACTAAACTCCACACTGTTTCTTCCCCTTTTTCTAATTATTACTAATATGTAATTTTAAAGGATGAACTATGTATACATTTTAACTGACCACTAACTCCCTTAATGCTGTTGTTTCCCAACCTCTAACCTCAGACCTCGCACTCTGGGGTTTCACACACTGATCTTCTCCCACAGCTTCAACAACCACTCATAAGAAAATACCTTCAACGGGCTGCGAACCAAAGCATCACAGGTTCAATTCCCAGTCAGGGCACATGCCTGGGTTGCAGGCCATAGCCCCCAGCAACCACACATTGATGTTTCTCTCTCTCTCTCTCTCTCTCTCTCTCTCTCTTTCCCCCTCCCTTCCCTCTCTAAAAAATAAATAAATAAAACCTTAAAAATTATCAAAAAAAATTACCTTCAAATTTTATTTTTATAACTACCATGCATCTCCTGAATCTAGACTCATATTTCTAGGTGTCTACTCGCTATCTCCACCAACATACCATTTGTTTTCTTTGTGAATTAAAGGCTAAGTATAAATTCCTTTTCCCTAAAGTAAAAACTATAATAGTAATATGCTTCATTTTGGGTACTAGATGTAATAACTTTAAAATATAAATAACATCAACCTTTATAAATTATTTACACTCTTTTAAAAGATACTGATACTTAATTTATTAAAATATTCAAAATTGGTGGTAGAAACACTTTTTTCAAAGCAAAAAGAGACTACTGCCTTGGCCAGGTGGCTCATTTGGTTGGAGTGTCATGTCATACCCCAAAATGAGAGGCAACATCTCTCTCTCACATTTACAGTTCTCTTGCTCTCTCTCTCTCTCTGTCTCTCAACCTCTCTCTCTCTCTCTCTCTCTGAAATGAATGAAAAAAAAATCCTTGGTTGAGGATTTTAAAAAAAGGAAAACAGACTAGTAAGTTAGTTTTTATGTACTTCCAGATAAACACAGACCAGACTACCTTAAAATAAAGCAAAAAAGATTTGCTTTGCTAGGTTTTAAGGTTAACTCCTAAAACATTAAAAAAACCTGCTTTATAAAAAGTCACTAGCTTCTGAGCAATACTAAAAACTAATATCTAAAGTTTTTAATTAGACCCCAAACTAGGATTTGTGCTTGATACATACATATACATATACATATAAACTATCAATTAAAAAAAAACTAAAGAACTACTTCCATACATTGTATCACTTAATAATAAACAAGAGAAATAAATCAACACGTCATTAATAGTTTGACTACATAACAATCACATCAAAACAAGCATCAATTTTTCATCAGCTACCCTTATGACAGTGCTTATGGAGACCTAGACTTAAAATTTTTATAGGTTTTAAAAACAGTAAAGCCACTACAATTAATATTTCAAGAAGGTCATAGTCTATAACAGCTGTACACTTCTTGTACACGCCTATTGTCTCCCAACAAAGCACTAGTGCAATCGCTCACTTAGAGAAAATAATACTGCAAGCTTTTTCTCACATTTCTGTTTTTATTTTTCCTTCATTTTATTGTTGACTCTAATAGATATACCCCCATTTTCTCCTTTTGCCCCCTTCCACCCAACGCTTTTTTCAAAAAGTTCACTATATTCTCTCTTCTGAGCTCCAAGTACCTTCTTTTACTTCTGTAACTTATTTCCTGAGCCCAGTTCTTCTACCTTGTGCTTTTTTAAAAAAACTTTCTCTTATAGTTGGAGTCTTGACTCTGAATTCTTTCCTAGCCAGAACAAAAGTACCGAGGTCTGGTCTGACTCCGCTGCTGTAATACTGGTGCTGTTCTCGCCACCAACATTATGGTGCTAAGACCCAGAATGTCCTGACATGGCATAGTGCAGCAGGATTCCAGAGAAGCCCACACAGGGCCCACGCGCAGACATGGAGCCACTCAAGGAACCAGCAGGGGCCCACTGCACCCCGCTGTCTTCTTGCTTTGCATTCAGTGGACTCTGGTGAGTTTTCCTTGGAATTCCAAACCTCCCTGTTTTAGGAATGGCAACATGAGGAGCTCTGTGAACTCAATCCACAGAAAACAACTATAATTGGTGAAAATTATATAAAAGCAGCCATGTAAAATCTCTAGAAATAGTCCTGAGGGCATATAAAAATGAAGAAAGTATTCATTCAAGTAAATCTACACGGAATCCAAGACAGCAGAGCAGCAGATGAGCTGCAGTCATCTAATGCCAGAACCTGAACAACTAACTGAAGACAAGCTGAAGAGAAATCTTATAACCAGGGATTACAGAAGAAGACACATTCAGACTGCTCCAAACAGGTCACCTAGGACCAGTCACAGGTAGCATCTGACATTGGACAGAACCAGAATCCCTCCCAAAAGGCCCAGAAACAACACAACCAGTGGCAAACTTCAGACAACATCAAAGCAAGATCAAAAAAGCTTCACAAGCAGCATGTCCAAAGGGAGATGTCGGCGGGCACCAAACCCTGCTGAGGCAAATTCCACTTCGTGTGGTCAGCACCTGCACAGCAGCCACATGCCATGGTCAGGATTGAGCCTCACTGTCAGGCAGCCTATGGGTCAATCCTACACACAAATGGGCCAACAACAATCAACGTTCAATTACAAGACAGCCCAATAACCCACACAAGAGACATTCCTGGAGACTGTACCACTGGACCCCACATAACACCTACTACATAAGGCCACCCCACAAAGACTGGGAGTGACAGCAGACCTGTATCATACATAGAAGCAAAGAGATAGCCAAAATAGGGAGACAAAGAAACAGGCTCCAAATGAAAGAACAAAAGAAATCTCCAGAAAAAGAGCTAAATGACATAAAGCAACCAATTTATCAGATATAGAAATCAAATAGGTAGAAGGATGTTCAAACAGCATGAAAAAGGACACAGAAGCCATAAAAACCAATCAGAAATGAAGAATACAATATCTGAAATGAAGATACACTGGAAGGAATAAACAGTAGATTAAATTAAGCCAAACACTGAATCTGCCATTTAGATGACAAGGTAGAAAAAAATACCCAATCACAGCAGGAAAAAGGAAGAATTTTAAAACATCAGGATAGTTTAAGGGACTTTTGGGAAAACATGACGGGTACCGACATCCACACCACAGGGAAACCAGAAGAAGAGAAAAGAGGAGGAGGGTGAGGAGGGGAGAAGAAAATGGAGACGTAAAAGGAGAAGAAGGAGGAGATGGAGAAGAAGACGACGACGACAATAGAAGAGCGTAACTGAAAAATAAAATGGCAGTAAATATGTATCTATCAAAAGTCAACTTAAATATAGAGGACTTTTAGGCAAGATGGAGGCATAGGTATATACACTTGACCTCCTCACACAACCAAAAGAATGATGACAAATTTAAAAAGAAAAAGAACCATAACTAGAAAACCAAACTATATGGAAGTCCAATAACCAAGGAGTTAAAGAAGAAATATTCATTCAGACAGGTACGAGGGACAAAGACGGGCAGCTGTGGCACAGAGGACTCACGGCAAGGCAGCTACTGGAGGAACAGGAAGGGCAAGAAGGTGGCTGGCAGAGTGGGCAGTCCCACATTTGTGTGTAGATAAACTGGGACGAACAACTGGGGAGTGAGACTGACCGCACAACCCAGGATTCTAGCCGGGGGAAGTAAAGTCTCAAAGCCTCTGACTGAAAAAACCTGTGAGGGTTGAGGTGGTGGGAGAAACTCCCAGCCTCACAGAAGAGTTCCTTGGAGAGACCCACAATGTCCTAGAACATACATAAACCCACCCACTCAGGAATGAGCACTAGAAGGGCTGAATTTGCTTGCGGGTAGTGAAGAAAATGACCAGAAGCTGGCCGAGAGCCAAGGAGGCAGGATTGTTCCTTCTCTGACCCCTCCCACACATACAGCAACACTATGCAACAATGTGGATTGCCTCACCCTGGTAAATACCTAAGGCTCCACCCCTTACAATGTAACAGCTGCACCAAGGCAAAGAAATATGGCCCAAATGAAAAAAACAAATCAAAACTCAAAAAATAGAACTAATCGATGAAGTAGTAACTAACCTATCAGATGCACAATCCAAAACACTGGTAATCAGGATGCTCACAGAAATGATTGAATATGATCGCAAAACAGAAATATTAGTGAAGCCTATACCAAGTGAAATAAAGAAAAATATACAGGGAACCAATAGTGAAGGGAAGGAAACCAGGGCTCAAATCAACAATTTGGAGCAGAAGGAAAAATAAACAGTCAACCAGAACAGAATGAAGAAACAAGAATTCGAAAAAATGAGGAGAAACTCAGGAACCTCTAGGACAACTTTAAATGTTTCAACATCTGAATCATAGGGGTGCCAGAAGAAAAACAGGAGGAGCAAGAAATGGAAAACTTATTTGAAAACATAATGAAAGAGAACTTTCCTAATATGGCTAAGGAAATAAGAGTTCCAGGAAGTACAAGAAGCTCAGAGAGTTCCAAAGAAGTTGGACCCAAGGAAGAACACATCTAGGCACATCATAATTGCATTACCCAAGATGAAAGATAAAGAGAGAATCTTAAAAGCAGCAAAAGAAAAGGAGACAGTTACTTACAGGGGAGTTCCCATAAGACTAGCAGCTGATTTTTCCAAAGAAACCTTGCAGGCAAGAAGGGGCTGGAAAGAAGTATTCCAAGTCATTAAAAGCAAGGACCTACAACCAAGATTACCCTATCCAGCAAAGCTATCATTTAGAATGAGAGGGCAGATAAAGTGCTTCCCAGATAAGGTCAAGTTAAAGGAGTTCATCATTACCAAGCACTTATTATATGAAATGTTAAAGAGACTCACCTAAGAAAAAGAAGATGACCAAAATATGAACAGTAAAATGACAACAAACTCATAATTATCAACAACTGAACCTTAAAAAAAAAAAACAGCTAAGCAAACAACTATAACAGGAACAGAATCACAGAAATGGAAATCCCATAGAGGGTTATCAGTGGGGAGGGGGAGAAAAGGTACAGGGAATATGAAGCATAAGTGATAGGTTGAAAATAGACAGGACGTGGTTAAGAATAATATAGGAAATGGAGAAGGCAAAGAACTGACATGTATGACCCACGGACATGAACTAAGAGGAGGAAATACTGGTGGGATTGAGGTGCAGGGTAAAGGGGAATAATGGGGAGGAAAAAATGGGACAACTGTAATAGCATAATAAAATATACTTAAAAAATCAATTTAAATGTAAATCCCTTAAATTCTCCAATCAAAAGATAGGGCAGCTGAATGGATAAGAAAATAAAACCCATATATCTGCATTCCTAAAAAAGACCCACCTCAGCACAAAAGATATACACCGACTGAAAATAGAAGGATGGAGAAATATGTTTCATGCAAATGGAAATTTTTTAAGAAGCTGGGATAGCAATACTTATATCTGAAAAAATTAGACTTTAAAACAAAGGTTACAATTAGAGACAAAGAAAGACAGGACCTAATAATAAAGGTCCTCTTTCCACCAAGAAGATATAACCCTTGTAAACATTTCTCAGCCCAATACAAGAACACCTAAATATGTAAAGCAAATCTTCATGGACAAAAAGTGAGAGACAGACAATAATCCAGTCACAGTCAGAGATTTCAACACCTCATTGACATCAATGATTAGATTTTCCAATCAGAAAATCAACAAGGAAATGAAGGTTTTAAATCATACACTGTATCAGATGGATTTAATTGGTATCTTCAGGACATCTCATGCCAAAGCAGCAGAATATATGTTCTTTTCATGTGCACATAAAACATCTTCTAGGATAAATGACATGATAGGGCACAAAACAAGACTCGATAAATTTAAGAAGACTGAAATCGTATCAAGCATCTTCTCTGACCATAATGATATGAAACTAGAAATCAATCACAAGAAGAACACTGAAAAACACCAAAGACACGGAGGCTAAATAACATGTTACTACACAATGAGAAGTTAACAATGAGATGAAAAAAGAAATTAAAAGATACCCTGAATCAATGAAAATGAGAATACAACAACCCAAAATCTCTGGGACACAGAGAGAGCAGCCCTAAGAGGAAACATTGTACATAGCAATACAGGACTACCTCCAAAAAACAAGAAAAATCTCAAATAAACAATCTAACTATACACGTAAAGAAACTTAAAAAATAACAATATAACTAAAATCCTAACTAAAGTAGAAGGAAGACAATAATAAGGATCTGAGCAGAAATAAACAAAATATAGTCTGAAAAAAATACAAAAGATCAATTAAACTAAGAGCTTTTACATGAAAAATAAACAAAATACACAAATCTTTAACCAGACTCATCAAGAAAAAAATAAATAAGGTCCAAATAAATAAAATCGGAAACAAAAGAGAAGTAACAGCTGACACTAAAGAAATACAAGGAATGGTGAGAAAATATCACAAACAACCATATGCTGACAAATTAGACAAGCTGGAAAAAATGGATAAATTCCTAGAAACACACAGTCTTGCAAAACGGAATCAGAGAATCTGCATAGACAGACTAAAACTAGTGAAATAGAAGCAGTAATCAAAAACTCCCCACAAATAAAAATCCTGGATAGGATGGCTTCACAGGTGAATCTTAACAAACATTAAGAAAGAACTAATACCTAACCTTCTCAAACTACACCAAAAATTTCAAGAGAAAGGAAGACTCCAAGCTCATTTTAGAAAACCAGATAAAAACACTTAAAAAGAAAGAAAATTAGAGGCCAATATCCCTCATAAACATAGATGCTAAAATCCTCAACAAAATATTAGCAAACTGGATATAGCAATACATTAAAAAGATCATATACACCATGATCAAACAGGATTTATTCAGAGGATGCAAGGTTGGTAGAATATCTGCAAATCAGTAAATGTAACATACAACATAAACAAAATGAAGGATAACAACCACAAGGGCATTTCAATTAGATGCAGAAAAAGCATTTAATAAAACCAGCACCCATTTATGATATAAACTCTCAGGAAAGTGGGACAAGAGAAAACATACCTCAGTATAATAAAGCCCATACATGACAACCCATAGCCAACACCATACTCAGCAGGCAAAAACTACAAGTGCTTTCTTTAAGATAGGGAACAAGAGAGGTATGTCCGCTTTCACCACTCTCATTCAAAACAGTACTGAAAGTCCTAGCCACAGCAACCAGACAAGAAGAAATAAAAGGCATTTTATTAGAAAGAAAAAATTAAAACTGTCAGTAATTACATGACATGATGCTGCTTATAGAGAGAACCCTAAAGATTCCACCAAAAAACTATTAGAAGTGATTAAGTGCATTCAGTAAAGTAGTGAGGTACAAAATAAATATCTAGAAATCAGTTGCATTTTTATACACCAATAATGAACTATCAGAAAGAGGAATTAAGAAAACGATCCCACCCTGGCTGGCGTAGCTCAGTGGATTGAGCGCGGGCTGCAAACCAGGCATCACAGGTTTGATTCCCAGTCAGGGTACATGCCTAGGTTGCAGGCCATGGCCCCCAGCAACCACACATTGATGTTTCTCTCTCTCTTTCTCCTTCCCCTCCCTCTCTAAAAATAAATAAATAAAATCTAAAAAAAATAAAAGAAAAGAAAACAATCCCATTCATAATTGCTTCAAAAAGAATAAAATACATAGGAATAAATTTAACCAAGGACCTAAAAGACCTGTACTCGGAAAATTATTTTTAAAAAAATGAAAAAAATGAAGATACAAATAAATGCAAGCATAAACCATATTCATGGATGGTAAAAATTTACATCATTAAAATAAACAACCATACTATCCAAAGCAATCTATAGATTCAATACAATTCCTATCAAGATAACAATGGTGTATTTCACAGAACTAGAACAAATACTCCAAAAATTTATATGGAACCACAAAAAAGCCCCAAAAGCAACAACGATCCTGAAAAAGAACAAGGTGGGAGAAATCACACTACCTGACATCAAACTATATATACTATAAGGCCATAGTATATATGGCCTTTTAAACATTCAATGGGATAAAGACAGTCTATTCAATAAATTGGCCAGATATGTGCAAAAATATGAAACTAAACCTTCTTATACCATACACAAGAATAAACTCTAAATAGATTAAAGACTTAAGTGTTAGACTCAAAAACATAAAAATTCCTAGAAGAAAACAGGCAATAAAGTCTCAAAGATTTCTCATAGCAATGTTTTTTTCTGATATATCTCCCCAGGCAAGAGAAACCAAAGAAAAACAAATGGGACTATATCAAACTAAAACATTTCTGCAGAGCAAAGGAAAGCTTCAACAAAATGGAAAGACAACCCACTGAGTGGGAAAACATTCATCAAAGATACATCTGATAAGGGGTTACTATACAAAATTTGATAAGGGGTTACTATACAAAATTTATAAAGAACTTAAACAACACCAAAAAAAAAGTCCAATTTAAAAAATTGGGCAAACGACCCGAATAAACATTCAAAGAGAACATACAGATGGCCTATAGACATATGAAAAGATGTTCAATGTCACTAAGCATCAGAGAGATGCAAATGAAAACCACAATGAGATAAGATATCGCCTCACACCTGCAAAAACGGCTATCATCGACAAGTCAACAAACAAGTGTTGGTAAGGATGAGGTAAAAGGGGAATCCTGTTGGTGAGAATACAGGTTGGTGCAGCCATGAGTTAAAGCACTATGGAGTTAAGTCAAAAAATTAAAAATGGAATTGCCTTATGACCTAGTGATTCCACTTCTGGGAATATATCTGAAGAAGCCTAAAACACTAATTCAAAAGAATACATGCTCCCCTATGTTCACTGAAACATTGTTTACAATCGCCAAGACTTGGAAGCAACCCAAGTGTCCATCAGTATATGAGTGGCTAAAAAAGCTGTGGTACATTCAGGTGGTGGAATACTACTTGGCCATAAAAAAGAAGGAGATCTTACCCTTTGCAACCATGGACAGACCTGGAGAACATTAAGCTCAGTAAAACATGCCAGTCAGAGAAAGACAAGTACCATCTGATTTCACTCATAATGTGGAATCTAAGGAACAAAATAGACTAACGAGCAAAATACAGACAGATTCATAGACAGACAGCAGGCTGACAGCTGACATGGTAGCAGCGGGTGTGAAGGGATTGAGCAAAAAACAAAAAACTCATGGACATGTACCATAGTCTGGTGGGTGCCAGGGAAGGGGGAAACAGAGGGAGGTGGAGGAGGGTACAGGGGATTAATGGTGATGGACGGAGACTGGCCTTGGGGTGGTGAGCACTCGATACAGCTTCTAGATGATGTGCTGTAGAACTGTGCACCTGAACCCTATATGACTTTGCTGACCAGTGTCACCCCCGTAAATTTAATAAGAAAGAAAAAAAAGATGACCCCATATTGATTAATACATGACCCCTTGATTTATATATGACTCCATTTTAATTCTCTGGGGTAAATATGGAATCAAACCAGCTGTCAGCAATCATTATTCATGAGATGGAAAAAATTATTTCATACAAAAGTTTTAACTCAACTGTTTACCTGACAGGACAATTTACATAACAGTTTGTAGCATTTTATAGAAATATTATTTTTTATAGAACATTTTCAGTTTAAATAAAAATAAATATACTTTTTTAAGTAGGAAGACACCTTAAAAATAATAGATTTAATGTTGAGCCTGAAGCAAATTACAAATGTATATGATAATTAAAAAAACTACTGTTAATTTTCTTAGGTCTGATAATGGTACTATGATCCTGGAGCAGATCTTTAACCAGAATTTGTAGATGCCATGTTTAATTTAGGCACACCAAAGAACTCTCTACTTTTTTAGTAAACAAAGATTAATAGATATTAATGTTCTATAATGTCAATCTTTATATTTTTAGGCTTAATAAACATAAATAATAATATTAGTATAAAATTAAATTTTCCATCATATATCTCTGCAAGATTGAAAAACAGATGTGGAAATATTTCTTACACCTGGACTATAATAAACAATAAACAAAACATTTTCTAGTTGTCACTGGGGACATTTAATCAGTTCGATTAAATGTGTAGATATGTAAAAATTTACCTGCTTTTCCTTTCTATTAGAATGGCCACATAAGAAGCTGGCAAAGCGGCACCAAAGCCAGGACTCCATGAGTAGAATTTTCCGAGTATCCTCCTGGAATTCAAATTTGGAATGTTTGTATGAAATTTCTATTTAGTCATTTCAGTTATTACAAATAGAAAGAAGTTCCCTTCTCCGTCCACACTCTACCAAATGTCCCACAGCACCTCAAACTCAGCTTGTCCAAAACCAAACTCTTTACCTCTCTCCCATCCTCACGAACTTATTTTCTCTCCTCTATTCTCCTAGGTTATTGGCATCAACAACTACTTCTCCACCTGTATGTGATAAGGGCTTTTCCTTCTCCCTTAACTTTTTCCATATACAATTAATCTCTCAAATTCCTCTCCAACCTACTGCCCCCAGACTTAGGTAAGTACCTCACCATCTCTCATTCAGGTTACTACAACTGCAACCTATTAATAGGTATCCTTCCCTCCAGTAATTTAGTCCAGCAATTTTCAATTGGTGTGCTTCAGGAGACACATGGATATGCCACAGGGATTTTTAAAACATGCAGTACTTGACTATTTAGTCAGAGGCACTAACCTCTTCCCCCTTAGATTGCCAAATTAAAAAATGACAACAGAAACAAAACAACAGCCATCTAGTGTGAATGAATGAAAGTTATATACCAATTATTTTGTCAAATCAGCAAAATATATAATTAATTTTTTGTTGTGCTGCAAATTTTAGCAATTAGTTATGTGTGCCATGAGATAGAAATAGTTGAAAATTGCTGATTTATTCAGTCATATTCATTCAGACGTGTCCTGGATGCAACATTGCTCACTATGAAAACCCTCTATATTCTCAATTCCCTTCCCTATCAAATGGGAATAATTAAATTACCTATCTCATATAGTTGTGATAAAGACTACATGTGTGGTTACCTAGTACCATGCACAGCACATTAAAAAGTACTCAGAAAATGTTATTACAATAATTACTATAATTTTTAACACACAATAAATATTTAACAAATGTCTTTCCCTCTTTGCTTCTACAACCCTTCATAATTCCTTCTTACAATACCTGCTATAGTATTTCATGTTTTTAGTTACACATTTGTAAAATTTTTCATTACTAGAATATGTCCCTTGAAAGTAAGACCCTGAACACTGTCTCACACATTATATAAAGCCATTAGCTGCTTAAGTTTTTAAAGAGAAAGAAAACTGGAGATGTTAGGAAGACATTCTTTTCCCCTTTCAAAGACAGTATGTCCCTAAGAAAGGGAGAAGCACATAATCATAAGATGTTTTCCGAACAAAGCTGGTCAATTGGTAATGATACATTATAGGAAAACATACATATATACATACAGATGAGGATCAAGAATCAAAGATGAAATGATCTTTTTAATTGAAGCTTAGCTTTAAAGAATTAGGAAACCTACTAAGCATATATAACATTAGCATTTCTGAAACAGACAACAGAATCCTTCTGCCTAAGAAAACTAGAAGAAGTTCTCCCTCCAATATAAACTCCGCAAAGAACGTGATAAGCTACTGAATATAAAAATGAAAGGAAAGTAACTCAATGACTCAGTTATACAAGAAACAGAGATGTTGCCTTATTTTAAGTAGTTTATGTTTCCACAACTTAACCAAACAGGTTCACAGAATATAAAGAAATATGCTGCAATAGCAGTTTATTATTACTGCCACTTTTAAAAAATCTAATTATCATTTAACTTTATTTTTAGAGTGTTAACAAGTGTTAGAAACTTTCCAGAGACCACATAATAAAGAGTTTCTTACACAAATTTTCAGGTCAATTTGAAAACGTGAAATATTCAATAGCATAAACTTTATCAATTATGTTCTGTATAATATGAACATTTGTAAATATTAATGTTCTGAGGAATATATCTGTAAAAGACATTTGAAATATTTTTGATTACAGTTAAAACATCCCTGCAGAACTTTGGACAACACTAATTATATAACACTGATATGAGGATAATGTAGTTAGTATTTTAAATTTGACAGATTAAAAAAATACTAGCTTGGGTTTTCAACAATCAGTGGGAAGAAAGATAAAAAGTAAATATTTAACAATTATATTACATGTACCACAGGACTAAAACCTGAGTTCTATAAAAATGACCCATGGACATGGACAATGGGGTAGGGATTGACTGGGGGCAGCAAAGGGCAGGGGAGAACAATGGGGGAAAATTGCAACAACTGCAATTGAACAATAGGAAGGGAGGAAGGAAGGGAGGGAGGGAGAAAGGAAGGAAGGAAGGAAGGGAGGGAGGAAGGAAATAAAATAAAACCTGAATGCTAACTCAATCGATATTGTATGAAGCATGTTACACTGGTAATATATAGACTTATCAGACCAAAAGTTTCACCAGGAGGATATGCCAGAAGTTAACATACTGTTTTATAAATAAATACAATCATTTTATAGTCATTCTGAAGTGTGTTCACTGCATATGAACTTAACCTATATCATGTACAGCTGCTTTGAATTCATGATCTATGAAATTGAAAAGGTAAGAAATCCTCATCAATGACTTGGCAAACATAGTAGCCCTCAAAAAATGTATGATACATTAAAGCAATTTTGCTATACAATCACAACCATAATTTGAAATTTATATTACATCTTGAGGCCAAGAGGCTCGTAACTCCTGCTTTTATAAGCTTTCCTTGGGATAAATAAATGTCATTTCACAGAAAGAAAAACATACACAAGCAGTGGGACCTGCACATTTTCATAAACATCTGTTTGTTTCCATTTCGACAAAGGAATCTGTACTAACTTCCAGTAGTGATTATGAGTACCAACCTTAAAATGCAAAAGAAGGCCATATACAAGGCCCCGTTAGCAGTCAGAAATGAAGCAGACTGTAGGATCTCAGGGAGTAGTTTGTGCAAATAATAGTCTATTTTTCGTTTCCGGAGAATTGCTGCAATCTGAAAAGAGAAAGTCTTTTTTGTTTAATCCAATCAAATGTTCCCACTTAAATTAGCCCTTACATGAAAGTTAATGAATAACAGCATATATTTTAAAATTAAAGTAAAAACATTTGGTGTTTTACTGGCTCCTCTATAAAAATATAATTTCTGGAACAGAAAAGAAGATACTTTAATTTATCTAAAGCATAGTGAGTAAAATATACAGCAAGAAACTACAATACAGGTTACATAATGATTAACCACCAAATATTGAGGAAAATATCTATAACGCTTTTAATAACAGTTTTAAACAAAAAAATGAACTATATTTTTAAATGGAAAAAATAAAGTGTAATTCAAATAGAAACTGCATGCTAAAACAAAATTACATTATAGATCTTATCAGCCTAAATATGAGAGAAATTCAAGGAGAGAAACCAGAGAAATTCATTCAGTTATTCAAATATGACTACTATATGACAAAAATCATGCTAAAAATACAAGAGCAAAAAATAAAATTAATGATTTCCAGCCTACTACAGCCCATTAAAAAAAAAATGGCCTGAGCCTTAGCCAGGTAGCTCAATTGGTTAGAGCATCCTCCCAATAGGCCAAGGTGGCAGGTTTGATCCCTGGTAAGGGCTAATACAAGAATCAACCAATGAATGCATAAATAAGAGGAACAACAATTCAATGTCTCTCTCTCTCTCTCTCTCTCTCTTCCTCCCCCCATCCCCAGCCATCATCCCCTACCTTCTTCTCTTCTGCCCCGCTTCTTCTCTCTCTCAAATCAATAAATAAAAAAAAAATTTTTTAAAAGACCTGAAAGCCCTGGCTGGTGTTGACTCAGTCACACCACACTGAGCGCCGGCCTCCAAACCAAAGGTCTCTCACACATTGATGTTTCTCTATCTCTCTTTCTCCCTCCCTCCCCCTCTCTAAAAAGTAAATAAATAAATGCCTACAAACATAAAAAAAAGACCTGAAAAACAAATACAAGGGTTGGCAAAAGGAGATTTACAATTGTCCATATGGGAAAAGACATGCCGGCTGTGATTACCACGATAGCTTTATTAACAAAAAAAGTCGCAATGCAGCTATATACCTACTTTTGCTCACCCCCATATTGGGAAGTGTCTAATATAATGTAGGTAGGTACCCTGTGACACCAAAACACAGAAATGAAAATAAGCTCCTGTACAGAAGTTTACCAAAGAAGTATTTTATAAAGAATATCAGCACCTTATCCCTTAAATTTAGATTGAAAACATATTTGTGTTTAGAGTGTTTTTGTGTGTGGACTTTGAATTTAAAAGAAAGTTTTCAAGATTAAAACAAAACAAAAAGCCCTAAGATGATTCAGTAAAAATTGAGACATGAATTTCAGTATTTGTTAAGAACAATTTAATATCAGGAAATAAAAATCTTATGAAGCATGATATAAGAAATGGATAGAGAATTCGAAGAATGATTAAATGTTAACAACATAATGCAAACAGCCTTAGCAGTCTAGCAAAGAGTGAATGTAGGCAGTAGTTGCATTGAGAAGGGAACAACAGTAGAATTCTCACAGGTCACGGGGAAAGGATGCTTTCCCATTGTGATGAAACAGTAGCATCAAAGGAATAATAGCTAGAAAAGCGTAACTGGGAATGGGGGAAAGGGAGTACAGAAAAGGCAACACTGACTTGAGAAAAGTCAGTGACTTGAGAGAAGGAAGACTACAGAACTCTCCACTCACTGTCCACCATTCTAAGAAATAACACTTTCCCTAAGGTCAGTGACCAACAAACCTAATGGCGACCTCAGTTCTTTTCTCACTCTATCCCCTTGAAGCCTCTGAAACTGGCCATCTACAACTGCATTCAATTAAACAAAGAATTACTCCATACACAGGAAAAATAATGATGAATAAGATCTAACCCTTGCCTTCAAGGAATATAAAATCGTAAACAATAAGCTATACTATGGCAATCACTTTTTCCAACCATGATGGAATAAAACTAGAAATCAATAACGAGCAAAATTGGGTAATTCGTAAATATGTGGAAATTAACAGACTTGTGGGGAAAAAATGGGCTGAAGAAAAATCAAAAGAAAAGTAAAAAATATCTTGAGAAATAAAAAAGGAAACACAATATATCATTGGAAGGAAACAAAAGCAGTTCTAAGAGAAAAGTATATAGCAATAAATACCTACATTTAGAGAATAGAAAGATCTCAAATAACCTAACTTACACCTCAAGAAATTAGAAAAAGAACAAATTTAAAGAAAAGTTAACAGAAGGCTACAGGACCTAACAGAAGGAAGAAAATAATAAAGATCAGATCAGAAATAAATGAAATAGAGACCATAAAAGTACAAAAGGTCAATAAAACTGAGGGCTTTTTGATAAGATAAAACACAGAATCCAACTAAGTGTCCATTGACAGATGAATAGTAAAGAAAATGTGTCATATGTATACAATGGAATATTATTCAGCCTTTAAAAAAAGGAAATCCTGTCACTTGTGACAACATGGATGAACTTGAAGGACATTTATGCCAAGTGAAATAAGTCAGGCACAGAAGGACAAACACTGCACCATCTCACTTGAATGAGGAATCTAAAAATGTCAAAGCCAAAGTAGAATGGTGGTTACCAATGGCTGTGGAAAAACAGGAAGATGTTGGTCAAAGGGTACAAAATTGCAGTCATGTAGGAAAATTCTAGATCTAATGCACAGCATAGTGACTACAGTTAATAAGACTGTACTGAATACTGGAAAAAACGCTAGGAATACAGAGGTGCTCTCATCACAGAAAAATAGTTACTCTGTGAGGAGATGGCAGGTCAGTCAGTCAGACTATAGCAATTATTTTACTACATGTGTATATCAAATCATCTTGTTGAAAATATGCAGATCAAATCACCATGTTAAAAATTAAAAATAAAAGGTCAACACTGGGGAAAATGACACAAAAGTCCTTTTTTCCCCTCTTCTAAAATTATATCACTTTTTAAATACATGGTTCCAGAGGAACAGTTATCTGTATAGAAGAAAAATTAATCCTGCCTCATACATATACAAAAATTAATTTAACAGGTATCATATATTTAAATTTGGAAAGTATAAAGTATCTAGAAGAAATTACAGGCAAATATCTTCATGAACATTCCAGGCATAAGTTGAAAGAAACAGGCAGCGTTTCAAAGCAGTTCATGAAGGGCAAATACGGAGGCCAAGGTGACTAACCCAAAGGCTATAGCCTGAAAAGTGACACACAATTGTAACAGGCCCAACCAGTAAGCAGCAGAACATGGACTGAACACAGGTAAGTGGCTCCAGAGCTCATGTTCTGAACCACCACAAGTACCTGATGTTGAAGTCTGGCATGTTCTAGATGAAGAGGACTACCACTCATCCATAGCACATGTTACAAAGAAAAATTTGTGATTTACTAGCCCGTGTAGGACTTCAGGCTACCCATATAGGGGAAATATGACCTGAGATATATAAATAAAAAACCCTAAAAGAATATTCATAAATTTGGTATACACATATGCCAGTAAGCTAACCTGGTCCAGGGAGACTAAGGCACCAAGGACTCCAGGGCTAGAATTACAGGCCCAGTCTACAACAGCTGAAGATGAAAGGCAGAATTCACAACACTAGATCAGCAAATAAAAGTAGTGACCCCAACAGAGGAAAGCAGACCCAACCATCCTTGGTTTTCTTTCTCATTCCAAGACTCAGTATTTTTTAAATAAATGAGATGATTAATATAGTCAGCAGAGTAGTTAGCATATAATAGCACTTTAAAAATGTTAGTTTACTTCACTCCTCAGTTTCTTTTCATGTTGTACAAATTTGTTTTAAGTGTTTCAAAGACATTTCTGTGTAAAACAAGATGTTTGAAAAAATAAATGGCAATTAAAATAACTATAAAGAATTCAATTATACTTCGTGTCATTTTCCCGCCTTCTCTCATAATGGATCTAGTGTTCCTCTGTAATCTAATTGTTACATGGTCAGCAGGGAGCTGTACTGCGTTACTCAGAGAGGTTAAGTGGTCCTCATGAGAATCAAAACTAAACCATATTTTTATAACACCAACAAATTCAAAATAAAAATAGAACTTCAATAAACAGAACTAAAGTAGGATACTCATCTTTAGTAAGAAGACTTTCTTTACTTTCTCAAATTTCAAAACCCTTTTAAAAACTAGGATCTTGTTAATTAAAAATGGCACAATTAAGAAGGCAGAATTACTTTGTTGTCACAAATAAACTTACTGTACGTGCTGGTTAATTTTATGTGTCAACTTCACTGGGCCATGGGGCATCCAGACATTTATTTGGCCAAACATTACCATGGGTGTGTCTGTGACGGTGTTTCTGGATAAGATTAAAATGTTCAGTAGATTGAATGAAGCAGATTACCCTTCATAGTGTGGGTGGTGGGCCTTGTCCAATGAATTGAAGATGTGAACAAAACTACTAAGAGTAGTTTACTCCTCCTGCCTGCCTGCTCTCAAGCTGGGACACTGGTCTTTTTGCACCTTCACACTCAGAATGAAACATCTCCTTCTCTTGGGTCTCAAACCCAAAGACTTCCAAACTAGAACATACACCATTGGCTCTCCTGGTTCTTAGGCATTCAGATTCAGACTGGAACTACATATCAAATCTTCTAGGTCTCCAGTTGGCCAACTGTAGACCTTGGGACTTCTCACCCTCCTCAACTGCGTGAGCCAATTCCTCATGATAAGCTTGCCTCCCCTGGCCCCATCGCCATCTACACATACGGTGTGTGTGATGCACAGCCGCACACACATCCTTGCTTTTGGTGGTGTGTCTCTGGAGAACGCTGATTAATACACTGCATTTAAATCGTTTCCAATATTTTTACTTTTAAGGTTAAAACTGTGAGCTACAGAAGCCAAATTTAAATAGCTAAAACAAAAGGACAAGAAACCAAGTAGCACAGACTAATATTTACATATTTTTATAGTTTTTAAATCTTTTACATATGCACTATCTCATATCATTTCCACAGCCAGTCATGAAGTCGTTTTTTTAAATTTATTAAATTTATCTGGGTGACACTGTATGTTTCAAGTGTACAATTTTACAACACATCACCTGTATATTGCATTGTGTGCTCGTGTGCTCACATCCAAAGTCACGTCTCCTTCTGTCACCAGATAACTGGTCCCCCTTTACCCTCTTCAACCTCCCCCCCACCTGTTCCCATCTGATAACCACCACACTCTTGTATGTCTAGGAGGTTTTTTGATTTGTTTGTTCATGTGTTGCTTTCTGTTTTATGTCCCTCACATGAGTGAAATCATATGGTTATTTTCCTTTTCTTTCTCACTTATTTTTTTTAAGATTCTATTTATTTATTTTTAGAGAGGGGAAGGGAGGAAGAGAGGGAGAGAAACATCAATGTGTGATTGCCTCTCACACACCCCCGCGGCGGAAGTGGCCTGCAACCCAGGCCTGTGCCCTGACTGGGAATCCAACCAGCAACCCTTTGGTTCACAGGCCAGCACTCAGTCCACTGAGCCACACCAGTCAGGGCTCTGACTTATTTAGCATGATACTCTCAAGATCCACCCATGTGGTTGTAAATGGCAGTATTTCATTTTTTTTATGGTTGAGTAGTATTCCATTGGACATATGTACCCCATCTTCTTTATTCAATCATCCAACTGTTTCCACGTCTTGGCCAGCATGAATAATGGTGCAGTGAACATAGGGGTATATACATCTTTAAAAATGTTTTCAAGTTATTCAAGTAGACAGCCAGAAGAGGAATTACTGGGCCATATGTAGCCCTATTCTTCATTTTCTGGAAGCTCCATAATGTTTTCCAAGGTGTCTGTACCAATTTACATTTCCACCAGCAGTGTATAAGGATTCCTTTTTCTCCATATCATCTCCAACACTTGTCATTTCTTATCTTATTGATAACAGCAAGTGTGAGGTAGTCTCTCATTGTCATTTGGATTTGCATTTCCCTTATAGCTAGTGATACTGAACATCTTTTCATATATCTATCCATATGTCTTCTTGGGAGAAGTGCCCGTTCAGGTCCTATGCTCATTTTTTAACTGGACTGTTTGTTTTTCTATTGTTGAGTTATATGAGTTCTTAACGTATTCTGGATATTAGCCCTTTATCAGAGGTATTGTTTGCAAATATCTTCTCCCATTTGGTTGACTGCCTTGCTGTTTTGTTGATGGTTTCTTTTGCTGCACAAAAGCTTTTTAGTTTGATATAGTCCCATTTATTTATTTTTACTTTTATTATCCTTGCCACTGAATGCACAAAATCCTCTCAGACCAAGGTCCATAAGTTTAGCACTTATGTTTCCTTCTATTTATTTTGTTTAAGGTCTTATATATTAGGTCTTTGATCCATCTTGAGTTAATTTTTGTTTATGGTGTCAAAAAGCAGTCTAGTTTCTTTCTTTTGCATATGGCTTTCCAATTTTCCCAGCACTGTTTATTGAAGAGGATTTCTTTTCTCACTGTATGTTCTTGACTCCTTTGTTGAAAATTAGTTACCCATGTACATGAGGGTTTATTTTTGGACTCTCAATTCTGTTCCATTGGTCCACGTGTCTGTTTTTCTGCCGCTACCACACTGTTTTGATTATTGTAGCTTTGTAGCGTAACTTCAAGTCAGGGAGTTTGATACCTCTGACTTTGTTCTTCTTTCTCAGCATTGCTTTGGCTATTTTGGATCTTTTGTGGTTCTTTACAAAGTTGATGATTTTTTGTTCTATTTCTTTGAAAAATATCATTGCGATTTTGATAGGGATTACAATAAATCTGTATATTGCTCTTAATAACATAATCATTTTTAACTATGTTGATTCTTTCAGTCCATGAACACAGAATATCTTTCCATTTCTTTGTGTCTTCTTGAATTTCACTCAATAATTCTTGTAGTTTTCAGTGTATAGATTCTTCCCCTCCTTTATTAAGCTTATTCCTAGATATTTTATTCTTTTTGTTGCAATTGCAAATGGAATTGGGTGGGGTTTTTTTTCATTTTTTTCTGAAATTTCATTTTTAGTATATAGGAATACAACAGATTTTTATACATTGATTTTGTATCCTACAAACTTACTGTATTTGCTTATTGTTTCTAATGGGTTTTTGGTGGAATCTTTAGCATTTTCTATATAAAAAATCATGTCATCTGCAAAAAGTGGTAATTCTTCTTCTTCATTATCAATCTGGATACCTTTTATTTCTTTCTCTTGCCTGAATGCTCTGGGTAGGACTTCTAGTACTGCGTTACATACTAGTGGTGAGAGTGGGCACCCCTGTCTTATTCCAGATCTCAGAGGCAAAGTTTTCAGTTTTCACCCTTGAGTATATTAGCTGAGCATTTGTCATATCTGCCCTTTACTATGTTGAGGTACTTGCCTTCTATACCCACTTTTACTGAGTGATTTAATCATAAGAGGATGTTGTAACTTGTCAAATGCTTTGCTCCATCCATGATATGATCATACAATTTCATGCTGTATTTTGTTAACGTGGTGTACCACATTAATCGAGTTGTTTATGATGAACCATCCTTGCACTCCTGGAATACAACCCGCTTGATCATGATGTGTTATCATTTTAATGTATTGTATTCAATTTGCTGTATTTTCATTCAGGATTTTTGCATCTATTTTCATCAGAGATATTGGTCTACAATTTTATTGGTATGTGTGTGTGCACTGTCCTTGTCAGGTTTTGGTCTCAGGGTAATGTTGGCTTCATAAACTGAGTTAGAAAGTATTGCCTCTTCAGTAATGAAGTACTTAAAGTAGGATTCTCATCAATTTATAGATGAAGACACTGAGGGTCATACCATAAATTTTACAACAAAACAAAAATTCAGATCTTATAATTTATATCCAATGCACTACCACCATGCTGCCTCATGGTATACAACCAGCTTAAAAAAAAAAAAACCTAGGGTAACTGCATTAATAATATATACAAGTAAATATAAGCAAATCTTCACTGGTTTCTCTTAGTTACTTACTACAAGGACTCCCTATAATAAAATCATACAAATGTTTTAGTGATGACCATCAAATCAAGTCTTACTCTCTGAAAGGGCCACTTTCACATTTATGTGGAAGTTGACTTAGGCTTTAAAGATAAACCTAAAAATATACTTTAGATATAATATTGAGATAAAATATGATCAAGAACAGGACTCAGATTGAGCCTTGTATATATTATAGCCATGTTCTAAACTAAGTAATATTAATAATTTTGGCAATGTAGGGACAGACTTGAAAACACGCAACTGTTATTTCAATTTATAGATATCACTCACCATTAAATACAACAATCTTAAATCAAAACATTTTCATGCCCTGCCATCATCTGCATACTTACGTATCATGAGCTCTAATATGAAATACCTTAGTTAATGAAGAAAAATTCTAATACACTTCTTAATGAAGAACTTCATTCATATGAAAAACAGAAGGTATGCACAAATAAATATTCCAGTCTTTCCAATAAGAACGTGAGTGTACTGAAATGAATCCTCAAAACAGAACTCAAGTAAACTAAGAATTCAAGCCAGAGAAGCAGAGACCATCTGAGCAAGAGACGAGATCACAGAAATCAGGGAACTATGCTGAGGAAAAGATACCAAACTGCCTCATCATTTGTTGACACATAAAATTCCACTAAGAGAAGACAAGCCATTCTCCAAAGGTTTAAGCTGCACTTGTACTCACGCATTTGCTGAAACTCACGCATACTAAAGTCCAAAAATCAGCCCAGCAACTATCTGATAAATACGTTTTTGATGGGGATAATCCTTACTATTTCCTAATGAGGATAACCCTTACCATCTAACTAAACCAGAAGAAAAATTAAACCACAAAATTAACCATAAGAAAAAGAAAACTCTATAAAGATGCTTATCTACTCAGACCTCACAGTTTTGTTTAAAACAACCTTACCTTCAAGGCTGAAAATAAAAAGAGGTTGTTAAAACAGTTTTTCTAATGTTTTTAACTAAAATTTTCTGACTATTTTCATTGAAAATATACACTTTATTAGAATACAGTTCCAATTTCAGAGAATCTGTTAATCAGAGTATTTGTATGATTTGAGATGTTTAATTACCATCATTGGCCTCAAGTTCAAGCAGAGCCCAAAGTGTAAAGGGAAGAAATCAAATTCTTGGCCAGGGTATTGGATTTAAGAAAGCATCAAATGAACTCTCTTTCTATAAACTAATGGCCTGATAAACATTCATGTGATATATATTCATATACTCACTATGTCACTTCTTTGGGAAAGCCTTCCCAAACCCACCATACTAGAATGGGTCCTCTTGTACCACTCTCTAGTATAACACCTTGTACTTTTTAATAGCACTTATCACAGTTGAAATTTTTTATATAATTCTTCTAAGTTATTTTCCCCATTAACTGTAACGTCCACATACATCTCATTCCCTGCCCCCAAAGTTCTGACACATTATAGGCAATCTGTAATTTTTAGAGAATGAAATGAGGGTAGAAAAGAGAGAATGAGAGGAAATGAAGATTTAGAGTAAACAGTTACAGTAACACTCTATATGCTCCAAAATGGAGCTGTGGGCACAATCCAAAATTCAGTCTGATCCTGACTAATTCAATGTCTGCTGGGCTTGAGAGTTTCTGAAATACAAGTCTATTTACTTCAAGGTTTAGAAATCAAGAACGATCAGAACAAGGCTCCCTCTGTCACTGCCAACAGACACAGAATCATTCAAAACAATTCCCGAACTGAACTAATGACAATCCAAACCCCAAATATCTAGTCGGAATCAAGAAACCAAAGCAACCTGACATGTAATGAGTCAACAGACTATACAAAATAAATGGTAATAAGCTGAAAAGCACTGTAAATTCGGCATTCTTACCAAGGAACCTGCTCTAATCTGATGACACTTGATCTAGCATTCTTCCTTCTGTTCATCCCTTTTTCTCACACATAAATTCATTGTACTGAATGTTTTCAATGCTATTGAAAGCAAAATGTTTTCAATGCTATTGAAAGCAAAATGTTTTCAATGCTATTGAAAGCAAAATTACTTAAAATCTGTATTCATTCACTTCAATTATTGATTCTCCTCGAGTATAATTATGAGAGCCTCATATATGATTTGGAATATCAATTTACAATACTAATTTGAATAACTAATAAGGTTAACTAATAAATACTCATTAACTATACTCCTAGTTTCCCAAGATGAAACAGATTCATCTCATATCACGCATGAAGGAAAAAATACACAAAAAAATCTTAAATCACAACACTCTTTTAGAAGAGATCAATTAGTAGAAAGTTAAAATTGGTAATGGATCAAAAGACAATTTAAAAGTTTGACCTACAGAGATTCAAAGAAATCTTTAATACAAATTCTATGTTATGATAAAATATTTTAAGACTCCTAATTATCCAATGTCATCCAAATAAACGCAATTAAAATATACATTAAATAAATAAATAATTTTTAAAACACTCACTTATCAAAGAATCAACTAATATTATGAATTACTATGTGCCTACTATAGTCCTTGGGATGTAAAAATATTTTACATTCATTACACTATATAATTAATGCAAGAAACTGTACCAACAGTACAGAGACTGTGGGTTTTAAAATGACTTTCCAAAAAGGTTTTGAAAAGACTTTCCAAAACTTTTCATTTAGTTCTTTGTTAAGCAATCACTTCAATTAACTCTCCTGTCCCAATTATCACCTAACACAATGCCTGGTAGATACTCAATAAATATTTGATGAACAAATTACAAATCAATTATAAAAGTCTTATCACATTTTATCAGTAGCAAAGCTTACACAGATAGACTTATAGAACATAAGTTTATGCTCCAGAACTTCAGTCCATGTTTTCTTTCACAATCAATAAAAGCAATTACTTATATGTATATTGTTTATGCACAAATATAAAGGAAGATTTTTTTCTCTAGTCATTCACTCCTTAGAAATGTTCATTTTTTTGACAATTTGTTGTCCCACTTAAGATATTTCCCAGAAATCAAGAGCTCTGTTCTAAATAACAAAATTTAGATTACAAAATATATAAAATAGCGTGATTATATCTATTGGAAGTGAATAAGCGAAAGTGAAAATGGTATGACATGCAATCCAACCAGCAAGAGCCAGATAACATAAGGCCATGAGGAATATGGTAAAGACTTTCACATTTTACGGGGATGGAAAGACACTGAGGGTTCTGGGCAGAAGAATAACAAGAGCTGATTTATATTTTAAAAGGCATGAGACAGGTATTTTACTCCATTTTATACATGATGATACTGAGGTTAAGAACCTTGCTAGAGATTAGAAAGTTAATGAGTGGCAGGATGGGATTCAAGTCCACCCTCTTCCCACCCCTTAAACTGACAAAGCCTCCCAATGGTTCCTGCTCAAAACCTCCACCACAATCTCTTCTCAACCTCCTCCTGTCTCTCCAACTGCTTCTTTCTCTTTTTTTCCCTCTACTCCAAAAATGAGCATTCCTCAGGTTAATAATAACCAACAAGAAGTCACATATGAAAATAAGTTTAACAAACTCAAAGCGTCACTTAATGAGGAGGAAAATTCATCATTTAATGGCTCCTTTAAAAGAAAAAGACCACATGACTCTTACATCTCCAAAGGTATAACAAACAGTATAAATATCATCATTTACTTATTGAAAGAAAGATAAAAAGAGTCCCTCAACTCTGCCCCCTAAACTAGGCTTCAGGCAAAAATCTCAGGAAGATTAGTCTACATATTTAAAAATTCCATAAAGTGCAAAGGTCAAGTAATCCAGACAGATATTCTCAGCAGTTGGTACTCCTTAATAACTCCTCCCCTCCCCTCACTTCTCCTCTCCTCTCCTCTCTCTGGTAAAAAAATAAATGCCCTATTACCAAAAACTTTTCACTCTCATTGCTGTTCTCATTTTCCCTAGAAAATCAGCTAACCTACTGCCTTTAAAAACTCAGTCCATGCTATGTGTCTTTACATATTATGTCTCATGTAATTCTCACCAGGACCTCTGGAGTGAAAATTTACCATTCCTCCAATACTACAGACACCGAAATTAAAGCTTACAACAGTTAGGTAATTTGTCTGAGGTTACCCAGCTAGTGAGCCGTAAGCTAGAATTCTAACGTAGGCAATCTGATTCCAGAATCCAGAATCCAGCCACCTAAGCCATACTGAAGCACAGAAATCTGAATAGCCTCTTGTAAGTGTAGTAAAGTTCTGGACATTTTATATAATTACCATTTTTCCCATAAAATACAACTGCATAAGAACATTAAAAAATAAGCTCATTCCATATCACTGAACTAATTTCTTCACAGTCAATGGTCTTCAAGCCCTTAGCAACTAAAGACTGTCCATAAATTGTTTTTTTAATTCCTAAAAATTTCAGCTCTTGTTTAAATTTTATTCAGAGTCTAGAAGTGACTCTATATTCTAACGAATTTGTTAGATTAAAAGGTTCAAAGGGAATAAATATTGAGTAAACATTTTCGTACTTTAAAGAAGGGTGCAAACATTTAAAGGGCAATAAAAAAAAAAAAGCAGCTTTTTAATTCATTCCTTCCCAAAAGTGTAAAAGGTTCTCCTTTGGAGTTAACTAAAGGTAGATGCCAATACCCTAATCTGGTGATCCTGAAGAAAGTCATGTAAAAGTAGCAAAATTAAGAAAGATCTTACAATAACCTGAGATAAGTGAACAAGTTTGCCTTCTTAGAGAAGACACCTAAGAACATGAACAGCACAGAATCCCCCTACATGGACAATTATGTGTTCCAAACATGTCACGAATTACGGAGGGCACCATGCTTTCATTAATTTTAGTGACAGCCTAGAATTTAAACACTTTAACAACGTTTTCATATGTATGTGTATGGTGAGGGGTACCACTTATTGTAAGTGTGTAGCAATAAATAACATTCAAGAAACTTCCTGAAATATATTTCTGGTACATGCATAAATTGTCAGCATATATTACAACATATGTAGGATTCTTTTTAAAAAATACATGAAGCAATTTCATGATGACTATTGATGTTCTTTACAAATTGTGAAAACACAAAGATTCACTATTAAAAGGATTAGTGCATCTACATTTCAACATGGCTTAAGCATTATAAAATGAATACTAAGAACAGTTGTAGATACCCAAATGAAAAAGAAGCATGACAGCAGATGTATTGAACGAGAGAAGAAATATGAAAGAAACAAAAGCAATCAGTTTAGTTCAAAACATAAAGTAATATTTCAAATGAAAACCAAATATACAAGACCCATTTTATAGGGTCCAGAAAACACTTGATTAAAATTTTCCCCCAAATTAGCTTTCCTTCAAAACTTCCCCTTTTCTATCAATGATGGCAACAACATCAATGACTTGAAATCCTAGAAGCATAAACAGATCATCACACTGACCCTAATACTGTCGGTCTCTAGTCATTTTCGTCCTTTCTGTGAAATGCCTCTTGTCAAATGCCTCTAAAACTGTCCTTCCATCTACCTTAGACCTACCGAATGTCTCCATATTCCTGAGCTATTCATGAGTTCATTCATTCACACCTATAATCATTCAGACACTTACTAAGGACTTACTGAAGCACTGTGCTAGTGCTGAAGACAAACACCTTTCTAACAGGAGACAAGAGACATTGACTATAATGAATGTACTATTTTAATAATTACAACACTTTATTAGGGCTTTACTATGTGAAAGCTGCTATTCCTACACATTATTATCCCATTTATGTCCTCACAACAGTCCTAAAACATGGGTATAATAATTGCCTGCAAAAAATGCCTAATTATTCAAGACCTGTTATGAATCAGAAAATATGATACATCTTCAATGCATTATTTCACTCAATTCTTACAAAGAAAGACAAAGTAACATGCAAAAAGTCAAACAGCTAGTAATTGGTGGAGCCAAGATTCAAATGCACAAGTCCCTAATCCCTTTTAAAAGCCCACTTCTGCCCTAGCCGGATTGCTCAGTTGCTTGGAGCACCATCCATACACCAAAATGTTGAGTTTGATCCCCAGTCAGGGCATACACCTAGGTTGTGGGTATGCAAGGCAAACCTTTCCTGACACACCCCTGCCCCAACCTCAACTGTTGGAATAGAAGGACAGATGTGCCTGTTGCTTCTCTGAACTTCCCTGTCATGGAAAAGACCAATAAATTGTCTAGGTTGTAGATATGATAACTGTCCGGCACTTAACAGTTGTTGAATGAATGAATGGGGCACCATAAAAGTACTATGGAGTTTCAAAGGAGAAATTACACAGCATAAGCTCTCTCCCTGCCTACATCATAATCCTGTAAGGGCAGAAAAATTCCTTTTGTATTACTGAACATATCAAGAGCTAAAAAATACCTGTAAATGTATTAAGAACAAAAATACTGAGCTACAGACTGGCCACAATTCATGTGGAAAAGCAGATAAATGTGAATCTTTGCCTTTGGAGGTCAAGGGAGAAATTTCCACCTCCAATAGTAAGTTTATTATCAACCCCCACTCTCAAACCTTACTATTCAATGTGAGGCTTGTAATCCAGCAGCATCAATATTACCCAGCAATGTGTCAGGCCTGCAGAATCTCAGGCCCCACCTAGATGTACTGAATCAGAACCCCCATTTTAACATGATCCCCCAGGGGATTTCTAACACATTAAAGTTTGAAAAGCATCATTCTATATGATAAAATAAAACTGGCTTCTGCAATCCCAGAGAAAGTTACCACCTCCTGTGTTATCTCTACAAAAAATAAACTGTTAAAGTACTACAATTATGGGTATGACACACTCCTAGGTATAATAAGGTATATGTCCAAACTATTACTCAATGAGAAGTAAGAAGGGACCATCCACTCAATACTGAATGACACTTTTAGGAAACATACAAAAAAAATTACGATCTCTACCTTCTTAGAACACAGACTCTATTCGGCAAGAAAATAGGAGACTGAACTTCAATAACCAAAGTAATAAATCTTTAATATCAAGGACAAGGTTATTGGGGGTGCGAGGGAGATGCTAGTGGGAGTATTTAAGTACAAACTTCCTACCAGTTCTCAGTGACACATACACATATTTCCAAATAGTCCATATTAAAAACTCCAAACTTAGCCTTGGCTGGTGTGGCTCACTGGACTGAGTGCCGACCTACAAATGGAGGGGTTGCTGGTTGGATTCCTGGTCAGGGCACATGCCCGGGTTGCGAGTAGGTCCCCAGTTGGGGGGCACCAGAGACAACCCACGGATGTTTCCTCCCACACATCGATGTTACTTTCACTCTCTTTATCCCTCCCTTCCTCTCTCAAAAAATAAATAAATCTTTTTAAAATATATAAAATAAAATAAAAACTCCAAACTTAGATTACCCTACATGTATGTAAAGCTGTGTAATAAAGGATCTAGATGACAGGAAGTAAGATCTCCTAATCACCTTCACTACTTAAGGTCTGGAACCACCCTTTAAATCGCCACGCAAAATTTCAACCAGGTGTCTACTCTGTAAACTTGCAAAAAAAAAATTGCAAAACGTTCAAGCCACAATCCTGTCATTCCAAAATGAGACAAGATCTGGGGTCACCGGGACTTGCTGTCAAATCTGCCCTTTAAAAATATGGGGGTAGGGGTACCCAGGGATTTACATGAAGAAAGATTGAAGGCTATTTCGCTGACCTCTCCATTTCCAGGCAGAAGAGAGCAAAAATAACCCAGGTCCCTGTAACCACAATTTTAAGTGTTCAAAACTTAATCCCAGCGTTGGGAGCCCATCCTCTTCCGAACTACAGGCATTTAGATGACAGCTCAGCCTCTAATTCCCCTCCCTCTTCTCCTGTCCCGGGTAGGATTTGGGATATCCGCCCCTTGCAACCTCCCCATCCCACCACCCTCCGCCACGGAGGGAAAAAAAAAGCCACTCTGACCCCTACAAATGAAATACAGACACAGGTCGAGCCCCCCAGGCCTCTCGGAGTAGGACTGTACCCCCGGCCCATCCTCCAAAGTAAACTCGCCCCGGGCGAGGGGCTGACGGGTCTCACCAAGTACAGGGGGATATAGATCTTCAGGGACTCCTCCAGGGCGCCCCCCGTGATCTGCACGAAGGAAACCCCGCAGGAAGGGTGCCAAGTGTGGCCGATCTCGTAGCAGTTATGAGGGATGGACTTGCTGAGAGCCGCCATGACGAGGAGTCGTGCGGAGGGGACCCAAAGGGGTGAGCCGAAGTTGGGGAGGGAGGTGGGAAGGAGGGACAAGCGCGCTAGCCCAACCACAGCGGGCTCACGGGGCGGGGCGCTGGAGGTGGGGAATGAAGGGGAAAGGTCACCCCAGTGGGGTTACTCTAGGCCGAAGTCCTCGGATGTTGAGCGCTCGGCGTATCGCAGCTCGAGGGGGCGGGGCGCGCACCGGGGGCGGGGAGAGGCGGAGCGTGCGCGCTCCCTCAAGCCTGCCTCGGCAGAGGCGCGCGCCGCCCCTCTGAGTCCGGTGCTGCTCAGAGAGCGGAAGGTATGAGAACGCTGCTCGGGGACGCGCCTGCCACCGTCCGACTCAGCACGTCCGTCTGCTGGAGAGCCAGTGTTTGGGTGGATGTGCAGTGTTGGCGACTGGGGTCACATTGTTCTACAGCCACTGGCCTCTGCAAGTCCGGCCAAGTAGAACTAAGAGCAGTGGGAAAAAGGGATTAAATGTTTTCGTTGGGAGCTGGTGGAGGAAGATTGCCAGGGAAGATCCTGGACATCTATCCTGGCCAGCTCCCCTTCTCTAGAGTGCCAGGTAATGAATAGCTAAGGCAGCCTCGGTTTATAACCTCACTGCTTTCGATTGCTGGATTTAATAAGCTCTATGGGGCCTGAAAGACTTGGAAAAAAATCTGTTTTCCAGGTTCATACACTTCCTGTGCGGGAAAAGGGCAGTAGTAGTTCTTATACAAACATTGGGACACTGAGCACTATTGTCTATAGCATCCTCCACACGTGCTCAGCAGCCAAATAGTACACACAGTAGAGGCAACACTGGCACTGAACTCATGCCTCACACAGAGATCCTGGCCAACAACTGACGTGAGAAGGGACCTGTGTGGCCTATGAGTCCTATAACCACTCTAAACGTCAGTTTCCTCACCTCTAATAACCTCCCAGATTCTTTGGAACTCTAAATTTTATAGTTTCTTAAAGCGGGAGCTTACTACATTTAGAGGAACCCCATTCTATTCTAGTCTTCATTCATTCATTCTACAAGTATTTACTGAGCCCATACTATTTTCCAAAAAACTTTACTAAGCTCTGTAGATTCAGACGTGAACAAGAGAGAGAAGGATTCTGCCCATCCCTCCACCTCCTCCCAGTGCCACATAGCCAGAACCGGAGCTGCCACTACCACCATAGACAGTGTACTATGGATTACAGAGTTACAATGAGTGATGAAGTCACCAGTTTTAATAATATTGTCAACTGATGGTCTTTGGTGTCAATTCAACACCAACAGGAATTCCCAATTTGAGATGTGGTGAAGAAGGAAACTTCACTGATGCAAACAGCTCAGTTGTGAAACAGCACAGCTGTGAAACTGCTCACTACTGTTAGAGCTCAACTGTGAAGCAGCATGGCCCGTGGACAGCACTGCTGCATGGTGGCCCTGGGACCAGACTCCTTTTCTGCTAGACAGCTCCATTGTGCTCTGGTCTGCACTGCTCCGCACTGTGCTGGTCTGCTGGGGTTAGGGAGCACACTCTTTAGTCTCTCTTGGATAGAGAAAGTGCCATAGGCGAGCTGACTTACATACACAGAAGTCCACAAACCTGGTTCCTGATTGATTTGTCCTCATGTAAATGAGGACTCCAAATCTTCACAGTTTAATTGGCCCAAAAAGACAATGTTCTGATTAGTCAGAATGAAGCCTCTCTCAGTGATTGATGAGGATGCACATGGGGTTATAGCTGCACAGCTCTCATTGGACAGGGAGAGCATGAGGCCTATTGGTTGAAATACCATTCCAGGAACTCCTTTGTAAAGGCTGGCTCAGATGACAGGAGCACAGTGCAGGCAGGCAGTTCAGTGCAGGAGGCAGGCACCCTAGTGCAGGATTCTCCCTGAAGTGTGGGTTTGTGTGGGAGGCCCCTATGCAGAAATAAATGGCTGTAGCTCTGTTTTGTTTTTGTTTTGTGTTTTTCATTTGAGTCCAATTAAGCTACTGAGAGTCCTTGATAGGCATCTTCTTTCTCAAGGTCCACAATATGAAAGTAAGGAAATCCTTCTACATGAGAGGAGATAAAAAAAAAAAAAAGAAAGAAAGCAGTTCTCTACTATTTAAGTGGTGACCAAACTGACACAAGACAAATAATTATAGAGGAAGCAAAGTAGATCTTGGTGGGTGACACTGTAGGGGATTCTTGCGTGTTTCTAGTGAAGTCACTGCTTCTGAATGACTGCTGATTTGCTTTGTAAAGTGCAACATACAAAACAAAAGAGTCTAAAAAGGAAGACCTGGTGTTTATATTCTGGGCTCCTGAAAGTACACCTTTAAAAAGCATGGTGATTTGTGTTAGCTCTCAATATGTCATTAAAAAAAAAAACCTTGCAGGTATTAAGCATGAGTGACAAGTATATGGATTGGATGAAAATAAAGATGTTCATCACTTATAGAGAAATGGGGGAGGCCACTTAGTAGTCTCACTTGAAGATAAGTCCTTATAAAATGACAAATGCCATCTGGACGTTAAGAAGCTTCATTTCATTGGAATAGTATTAGGTTTTGTTTTGTTTTATTTTTCCTTTTTATTGAATTTATTGTGGTGACACTGGTTAATAAAATTGCACAGGTTTCAGGTGCACAATTCCACAACACACCATCTGTACACTGTACTACATGTTCAACACTCCAAGTCAAGCCTCCTTCCACTTATCCCCGCTCTACCCTCCTCCACCTCCCTGCAATCCCCACACTGTTGTCCCTGTCAGTTTTTCTTTTTTTCTCTTTGTTTTGTTTTTCACTCTTCACAATAGGCCCTTCCAAAACAATGAGTGAAGGAAATATTTGTTTAAGCAGCCTATCAGCGATTGCCATTAGACTGTTTAATACTGTCATCTTAACATAATACCCAAGGAATGCCTTCCTGTCATGTTTTAGCCAAAACAACTGGTTCTATGCCTCCCCTGCAGCAAGCACTGCAGTGAATGAGATTGTCAATGTGAATAGCTTAGCATGCTGCAAAGGGTAAGCTAATTGAATGCCCTAAAACCAGTATCCTAGAGCAGGAATACGGAAAATAAATAAGAAAACTAAACAAGATAATGTAAGATAGGTACAATAATAATATGAGATAGTATGTACTCAATTAGATAACGCAAGATAATCGTTTAAAGGAAACAAAAGAGGAGTACTCATTAGATAAAAAGCCCAAAATAACAGTGACAAAGAAATAAAATCTTTTTTTCTCAGGTAAATATTAGCTGACTGAGGCTGAGATAGTGACTCCATAACCCTGAGAGATTCCAGGCTCCTTCTGAAGGAGGCTCTACTAACTGTCACCTATGATTTCCGCCCTGGCTTGTAAGACAGCTGCTTCACCTTGAGCCGTGACACTCATATAGTAGCCAGGAAGACCAGAAAAAGAGGAAGAGAGGATATACTTCCTCTCTTCAAGAAATCTTCCCAGAAGATCTATGTAAAGTACTTCTCCTTAAGTCCCATTGACCCAAGCTTTGTCAAATGGCCACATTTGTTTACAAGAGAGGCTGGGAAATGTAGTTTTTTTATTGTTTGGACAAATGTTCTGCTAACTTTTTGCTTTATTACTGAGCAAAATAAAAAGAATAGATAATGGGGGCAACTAGGAGTGTCTTCCACAGTTCTATGCCTCTGGCTACTCAAATATCTGAGCACATCCTGCTTCCCTCAGATAAACATACCCTTCCATTCCCATGGGGGACACCCTAAAGTCCCATGCAGTTACCCCATCCTGCTCAAATTCCAGCAGCTTCCTCAGGACGAAACACAGCTCTCGTGTTCAAGTTATCTCCCCACTTAACACACTCAATACACAAGGGTAGGATAGGAAAAGATAATTGCACTTATTTTTGAAAAATTCTTCAGTGCAAAATATGAATCAGAAGCACAATATAAACTTGTCCTCAGATATTACAGGAATAGCAATACAGGCTTTTCCTACTTAATTTCAATAACCAATATGTGAAAATCTGATGTTCTGCAAGAAAATGCTCAATGGAGCCTATTTTTTAATGGAAAAAATAAAATGTGTTACACAGCAACCCCAAACTGCTCACATGTTTAAAATAAAGTAAAAAGCCAAACATAAGTTACAAACTATCATGTTAGGATGTATAATACTTAAAGAACACCATTTTCACCACCAAATAATTCACACAGTTGATATCAATTATTTTTTTAATGTAATGGCTCAGGCAGTTTGCACGCATAACAATGAACATTATGCTCACAACATGGCACAGCAAATGCCAGTAACTAAGGAAATTTTAAAAATACAATTGAAAGCAGGCAATTTCTTTCAATCAACTGTTAAATGGAGACTTGAAGCTTACAGATATTTGAGAAAAGAAGAACATAGTCATTGTTTCCACAGGTGCTAGGTGACATTGATTATAAGTTGGATGGCAAACGGACAATGTCAAGCAAACTTTCAGATTCAAAGGAATTTAAAGGTTTCTCTATACTTTTGCTCTTGCTGCTGTAAAGACTCCAGAACACGAAGGCATTGATAAATTCTCAGGGAAGATGATCTGTGCTCTAGGATTGAAAATAAAATTGCAAAATGGAGCAGTTTGCAGAAAAACCAGCAGTTCTTATTTGTAATTGCTTTGTAACGTATTATAAGACATAACAGGCTGTTTTTTAAAAAAGGATTCTCATCAAGTTTCAGGGTGATGTTACATAGTAGCTTCACTACCTATTCTCTTGGGCCTTCATTTTTGCTTCTTTTCATAAAAAAGTCTTCAGGGTTCATCAGCAAGGTGCAGCAAGGGTTCTTCAAAGAAGATACACAGTGAATGAAGGAAACTAATCTGACAATTTGTGGCTGAATTCAAGGCTTTGAAGATCTGCCAAGCTGAAAATTGTTGCCCTTGGAAGTTTCTGGTTTTGAAGATGTCAATGGAAAAGAGTCTCCTGCAGAGGATTTAACAACACTAAATCGTTCAGCTTTACATGCAGTCATTAAAGAAATGCACATCAGGCACGACGGCGACAAAGCATCAAGCGTCGCTCACACTAAGGCTCACTCGAAGTATGACATTACGGCGGCAGCAGTCAGACACACATGCCCTTTGTTGACACTAGGCAATCTTTCCAACATAGTCGCATGTAATTCTGATTCTGCTGCCAATTTTAGATGCAACATAACATCACACTTTTCTTCTTATTACTTTACTTAAAATTATAAATATTACATTTTTAAGATGTAAATATAAAATTTTGCCCTACAAACATTAAAAACTTTTGTACTGAGAGATACAAGCAGGCAGTGCTTTTGCCAATATAATTCTCTTCAAAATTTAGGGGAATTCTTATATATTAAATTATAACCACTCCATTTTCAATAGGCCATACCCACAAATCTCTTTGAGACAGATACTTTCCAAATCAAGCTGTCAGTCAATAGAAATCAAAGATAATTCCATATATTGCAATTATATTAAATTTTTGAAATATTATCAAAAATGATAGTTAACTGTCAGATTTTGTTAATTGGTTAATATGGTAGTATATCATAAAATTTTAATATTTTATAAATTCCATTCTGTAATCTACATTTGAATTTTATACATTTAAGGTATTATTCTGAGAAGATGCTATGATTTGAATGTTTATGTCCACCAGAACTCATATGTAGACATCCCAGTGTTCCGTGTGATGGTATTAGGAACTGGCCTTATAACAGAGGCCTCAGAGAGGTTAACCTGTCCCTTCTGCTATGTGAAGACAGCAAGAAGACAGTGGCTATGAACCAGGAAGAGGGCCCCCACTAGAATGTGACCATGGTGGCACTTTGATGTTGAATTTCTGAGCCTCCAGAACTGTGAGAAGTGAATTTCTGTTGTTTGTAATTCACCCCGTCTGTGGCATTTTTGTTATAGCCGCCTAATGAGACTAAGGCAGAAGGAATCCATAGTCTTCCTAAACTGCCAGAGAGATCCATGGCACAAAATATTTTTAAAAACAATGCATTAGATTGGTGCTAAAATCTCTGTAGCCTTAATGACGCTTAGCTTTTCATCCAGTTTCAACCTATCGAACTTTTCATCTCATCGACCAGATTAAAGAGAACTGGAAGCCCCACACCACCCTGTTCCGGCCAGGGAAGCATGTGACCAAGAGCAGTGGCTTTGACCTGGCAGGAGCCTCAGCTCTCCACCCTGCTCTCTCACTTGTTCATACCTGCTGATCCAAAGAAAGTATCTTCCTTATTTTTTAGTATTTATTCATCTTTTTTTTAATAGGCTTACAATTTTTGGTGAGGGAGTGAGAGATGGTCAGCATGTATTTCATCTGCTGCTTTACAGCTTGGATACATGTATTAATTTTGCATTCAGAAAAAGAAAGGAAAAGATGCAATGCTACATTCTTTAATTTATTTATTTTCTTAATGTATATAATATTGTAAGAATAAATGCTTACAAGGCCATTTTACAAGTGAGAAAACTGAGGGTGGTATAGGCTAATCAATGATTCAAAGTCATGTAACTGGTTAATAACAGGGCTGGAACTGGAACTCAAATCTTCTGGCTTCTTCAATGGTGCTTGCTCTTCTGAGCTATCTTACAACACATGTCTTTCCTTTCCAAGAGTTAATGGTGCTGATGTTATAAACTATAGTCTAGAAAAATCAATATATTATTTACAGGGTGGGGCAATAGTAGATTTACAGTTACTCATATGGAAAATAATATAATTGATAAATAATAATACAAGAAGAATAAACTCTCACGTACTCACAACTGTAAACCTACTTTTGTTCCACACTGCATTTGTTATTGTACATGTAGTTATCTTTCCCTAAGATTCTGTTTGTTCAGTTGGTCAACAACTATTTTAATGTGTGCTAAGTGCTGAGCTGGGTGCCAGGAGTACAACACTGGACATGACCCAGTCCCTACCTGCATGGAACTTATTGTCAGTCCAGCAAGAAGACAGCCATCAACCAAATACTGAATTCTTTATCTCTTTGTTTGCTGACCTTTTCTACTCACCTTTCAAGATACGACCTAATCGGAGCCTCTCTGTGAAACCGTCCAGGTAGAGTTAGTTGTTCTCTGTGCTTCAACAACACATGGTTCACACCTCCTCTCATCTGAGAACAGTCTTTTACTTTTAATATTTTAGTTAACAGTGTTTTCTGCCACCCCACTCACTTCTATTCCCCATCTAGGAGGTAAGGAACTCAAGGGCAGGTTTGCTCTTCCATCCTGATGGCAACTACAAGACTCAGCCCAGTGTCTGAGGTATAGTAGGCAATAAATATTTGCATGACTGGAACTGATGGTGAGAGAAAAGAAGGGAAAGTTCTCTATGACTCCTTTCTATATACTGTATAGCCACTTCTGTTTTCAAATTAAAAATGGCATTTCCCATTGATGATTTTTAAGTTTATGATTTGCAAAAACCCACTTTTATTGTTTGGGCTAGTGACCAATATAAACTTATTTATGGAAATAAACTTGAGCACTTGTCATCTGTTGTTAATTATAAAATCTTAAAGCCTACTCAAAAATGTATTGAGAAAAGTCCACGTTTTTCTTCAATTTATCTGAGTTGACAATCTCCACAACCTAAACCCACTAAAATCCACACCTCCAAATTCATTTAATTCTGCATGACCCGTGACTATAGAAATGGAATCCCTGAAGAATCTCAGTTTCACTATTTGGCTAACTCCCATTCTTTCTTTAACCTTTATAAAATTCTTTTTGAATGAATGTTGACAAGCCAGGTATCTAAGGTTCAAGAAAAAGGAATGAAAATTAGTTCCATATTTATGTGGCCAGGAAAGGGCTGTGTCCCCTGGAAGGAGGAAGCAGTTTCCCTTCCTCGCACCTCAGAGCTGGACTCCCCTTCAGGCGTGAGACCCTTGGGAAAAGCAGACACCTCAGGGCGGTAACAGACACAGAGTAGCTGTAACTGGAGCCCTGACAAAAATAGGCCTGAGATTTTTGATGACTGGGGTGTGGAGAGTAGCTAGAATGTGCTCATTTCCGATCTTCAAGTAGTTTTTCAAGAGGTGGAAACTTTCATTTGTATTGAAGTAGATTCAGCGTTGGTTTGAAGGAAATGATCAAAATATATGAGGCTAGGTGCACTAATATTGAACCAGACCCTTTTCTGGAATGGAAGTTTGACGATGACTGTGGCTCCAGAGATATAAATTTTCTGCATAATAATATTAAAATGTGCCTCTGTTATGGGCATAGTGGCATCTCGGTAGTTTGGAGAACTATTTATTTTTTTTAGATGTGGGTGTAGACTACCCCAGCTTGTATGGTATTTTTTATTTTAGTACAGACGCTTGTACTTCCTGTTTAAATAGCTTCTCACGGGAGATTGGGTGTGGAGACTTTAAGACTACAGGGAAGCTACAGCTCTGGATTTTCACTTCATGTGGATGAAATGCCATAAAAAGAAACAGGACTGGGCTAGGCTTAGTCCATGTAGACTGTCCTGTTATTATCTCACACGTGGTAATACTCAAACACAGACTTGGGGAATGTACCCCACTGGATATTTTGCTTTTATATGATGATCTCTCAAAGGCATAGGAAAAGACCTGACCCTATGGCAGAGGGGGGAGAGGGAGCGGCGAGGAGGAGGGCAGGTTCGGTTCAGGTCTGGAGTTCCCCCAGAGGAAGTGGATGAGAAATGATGATAGGAAAGGCAGGCCTGAGATGAGAGAAACTGCAGGGAAAAATGTGCTCTGCTGGGGCTTCCAGAGCTTGGGGTGTAGGCTTTCAGTAGGACGAACTCACTGGAGGTCATCCCCAAAGGGAGAAAATAAGCAGAACCTGCCAGATCACCCAAGACTGGGAATTAAGCAGGAAGGTGGCTCCGAGGCCCTAAGACAGCTTGTGTTTTGGGTGCGGACCCTGAGAGCATTCGAAATTCATAGGCATTTCAAAGTCTATGAGTTTAATAATTCCTTTCTCTTAATGGTACAGCCTAGTCCCTGTCATGATGTAGGAAATTAAAAGAAGGGTCTGTGACCACCTTTACAGACATTTAGTAAAAGGAAGAAAAGCCCTCCCTAAAGCCAGCTACAGCTACAGGAGTTGAGAGGTGACCCCATGGGGGATCTGTGATAAGCAACCTCAAACCACAGAGGTGTCTGGGAGGGGGTGGATTTGTGGAGCACAGGACCAACGGGGAGGTGCAAAGACCTGCTGCAAAAAGGAGCCTCATAAAAGGTGAGACTTCCTGTCATCAGATAAGATGAAAGTTTGAGTCACAGTAATTTGGACATTATAAGGTAAGCCTGACCTCATTTTTAATCATAGCCTGGTGAGGTCTGAGAGACTAGGTAAATGCAGATGGAATGCACTATAAAGTGTATTCGTTGTGTTTTACTAACCTGTTTAACATAAGGTTCGCAGAATACAAAAGCAGGCTTAACAAGGTGGATTTGTGGAAATACCATATATTGATCACACTCTGTTTATCCATTCATTCGTAATCGTGTACCAGATCCTAGCATGTACTGAGCAATACAGTAGAAATCAAAGCAGACCCACTGAAGTGGAGCTGACGTCCAGTGTCCATGCCAGTCTCTGATTCCTCCAGGTGTCGCTGTTGAAAGTTGGCACCCACTGTTGTCCAGGCACTGTCAGATACTGCTGCTGGTTCAGCTCACTGGGCAGGCCAGCAGGTACCTTGATGAAGGGCGACTTCCTGAGAGGCTCTTCTCTCAGTGCAGTGACCAACAGAGAATGGCCCTCACTGGACCTCCTAGTCTGCAGCATTCGGTGCTCAGTTCTTCCCATCAGATGCAACCACTCACCTTCAAGCCCCAGTGTTAACCCTGTGACACTTCACTCCGACAGGCTCAGGTGTCAGCCCTGCACAGATTGCAAAACCACTGTCCGCCCAGTCCCAGGGGTCCCACCAGAAGCCAGTCCACTTCCCTTTTCAACCGTAAAAATACAACAGCTATTTTCATTCCTCTCTCAGAAAACAGACCTCTTCATGCCCTCAGCTGAAGTGAAATCTAGATGGTCTCAGGGGCTGCCACTCGCCTGGCAGCAGTTTTCTATTGACCCAAGCTCCTTCCTTGGCAATAGGATTCAGAAATAGGCTTGCTCTGGCCACCGAGTGTTCTTTAGTGTACAAACACCATTCGCTATTTTGGTACTAAACTGCCACACCTTACATGCCTTTGACAAAAGATTCAGTGAACTTCATGATGAATTTTTATCTTTCTCAAGCTTCTAAGATCCTAAGAACTACTAATCATAAATAAAAATATCCAGGCTTTACTTCTAGAGATTCTAATCCAGTGGGGTATAAATTGGACCTAGGAATCTATACTTTTCCAAGCACTCTACTATAATGAAGAAGTTCATATGAGGAGGGAAAATCCAAGTTATTTAATAAGAACCCATCATATCGTTTAATCCAGTAGTTTCTAACACTAAACACTGGGATCACCTGGGAGACTTTGGGTTCAACAGAGATGTTTTGGACCCATCTGAGATTTTTTTAACTTTTTGGAAATACTTGTAAACTTACAAAAAGATGTGAGAAGAACACAAAAACTTTTTCCGAACTATTTGTTACTTATTGACATGGTGCCCTAGCACTCTCAAATACTTTATTATTTCCTATAAACAAGGACTTCTTCTTATGTAACCAGAGAAAAACCATGAAAACCAGGAAAATTAACATCAATATTACACTATTCTCTATTTCTTAGACCCCATTCAAGTTTTGAGAATTGTTCACAAAATGTCTTTTAAAGTAAAAAGAGAGTATAAAATCATGTTCTATTTATTTCATGTGTCTATAATCTTACTCTGAAAACAGTTCCTCAGTCTCTCCTTGATTTTTATGATCCTGACATTTTAAAATTACAGACCATTTATTTTGTAAATGACCCTCAATTTGGTTGTCTCAAGTTTTCTCAGGATGAGATTCTGGTTATGCCCTTCTGGAAGGAATATTATAGAAGTGATGCCATGTCTCCTCTTTGCATCCTATCATGTGCCACACAATTTTGATTAGTCCCATTACTGGTTATGGGTACTTTGATCAGTTGATTAAGATGGTGTCTACCAGACTTGTCCACTACAAAGTCATACTTTTTTTCCCTGTAATTAATAAGTTTTTAATGGGGGAGAGCATTAAGACAATGTAAATATCTGGCTCCTCATTAAACTTTTTATTTATTTATATAAGTATATAATCATGGATTCCTATTTTATCCAATGGGCTATAATCCACTACTATCATTAATCATTTTCATGCTCAAATGTTCCAGATATGGCCAGTGGGAGCCCCTTTCAGCTGTCTCTTATGCTCTTTAGATATGTTCCCTTTTTTTTTAATTCTTTTTCTATGGGGTTTTTTTTGGCACTAAATGCCCAGGTTTATTTTTACTTTCACTGCCCCAGCACTGAAATCAGCCAGTCCTGCAAAGAACTCTGGTTCCTTTTAGTAAAGAATGATACATCAATATGAAGATGCTGACTTCCAGCCAAGATGGAGGCATAGGTAGATACACTTTGCCTTCTCACACAACCAAAAGAAGGACAACAACAAATTTAAAAACAAAAAATAACCAGAACTACCAGAAAATCAAACTGTGTAGAAGTTCAAAAACCAAGGAGTTGAAGGGGAGGCATTCATTCAGACTGGTAGGAGGAGCAGAGACAGGCAGCCAGATGGACAGGATGCCCAGCAAGGTGATGGCTAGAGGACTGGGTTGTCCCACATTTGCATGCAGATAAACTGGGAGCAGCAGCTGAGGAGTGATACAGACTGCACAACCCAGGGTTCCAGAAAGGAAGTAAAGCCTCAAAACTTCTGGCCTCCGAAGTTTCTGGTGGTGGCAGCAGTGGAAGAAATGTCCAGCCTCATGGGAGAGTTTGTTTGAGAGATCCACAGGGTCCTAGGGTGTGCACGAACCACCCACCTGGGAATTGACACCAGAGGGAACCAATTTGCTTGTGGGTAGTGGGGGAAATGACTGAGGACGGGCCGAGGGCTAAGCAGGAGGTGTTGTTCCTTCTTAGAACACTCAGCAACACACAGCACCACAACGCAGCAATGTGGGTTGCCCTGCCATGGAGAATATCTAAGGTTCTGCCCCTTACCATGTAACAGGCTCATGGAGACAAAGAAATATGGCCCCAATGAAAGACCAGATCAAAACTCCAAAAATAGAACTAAGCAATAAAAAGATGGCCAACCTGTCTAGATGCAGAGTTCAAAACACTGGTAATCGGGATGCTCACAGAAATAATTGAGTATGGTTGCAAAACAGAGGAAAAAGTGAGGGCTATGAAAGGTAAAATAAAGAAAAATATAAAGGGAACCAACAGTGAAGGGAAGGTAACTGGGACTCAAATCAATGATTTGGAGAAGAAGGAAGAAATAAACATTCAAGCAGAACAGAAGGAAGAAATAAACATTCAAGCAGAACAGAATGAAGAAACAAGAATTCAAAAAAAATGAGGAGAGGTTTAGGAATCTCTAAGACAACTTTAAACATTATAACATCTGAATCATAGGGGTGCCAGAGGAGAACAAGAAGAGCAAGAAATGGAAAACTTATTTGAAAAATAATGGAGAACTTCCCCAGTCTGGCAAAGGAAATAGGCTTCCACAAAGTTCAGGAAACTCAGAGAGTCCAAAAGAAGCTGGACCCAAGGAAGCACACACCAAGGCACATCATAATTACATTAACCAAAATTAAAGAGAAGGAGAAAATCTTAAAGGCATCAAGAGAAAAGGAGACAGTTACCTACTGGGGAGTTCCCACAAGACTAGCAGCTGATTTCGCCAAAGAAATCTTGCAGGCAAGAAGGGGCTGGAAAGAAGTATTCCCAGTCATGGAAGGCAAGGACCTACATCCAAGATTACCCTGTCCAGCATAGTTATCATTTAGAATGGAAGGGCAGATAAAGTGCTTCCCAGATAAGGTCAAGTTAAAGGAGTTCATCATCACCAAGCTTTTATTATATGAAATGTTTAAGGGACTTACCAAAGAAAAAGATGATAAAAAATATGAACAGTAAAATAACAAAAACTCACAACTATCAACAACTGAGCCTAAAAAAAAACAAACAAACAAAAACAAAAGCAAACAACTAGAACAGGAACAGACTCACAGAAATGGAGATCACATGCAGGGTTATCAGTGGGGAGGAGAAGGGGAAAGGAGTGGGGAAAGGGTACAGGGAATAAGAAGCATAAATGGTAGGGTCAAAATAGACAGGGGAAGCTTAAGAATAGTATAGGAAATGGAGAAGCAGAAGAATTTATATGTATGACCCAAGGACATTAACTGGTAGGGGAAAGCATGCTGGTGGGAGGGGAATGCATGGTGGAAGGGAATAAAGGGGAGAAAAGAATGGGGGGGGAGAATTAAAGAATTAAAAAAAGACAAAAATTAAAAAGAAATATGAAAATGCTAAGTAGGCCTCCTGGGGTGTTGCTGCTCCTAAGCCCTTCAAATGAATATATATATTTATATATTTATAAATATATGTTAATAAGTATATTATATATTACTTATATCTATATTTATTTCTTTATTTCTATATTGAAAACCATGAGAGCCTCCAATTCCAATCTGACACCATAAAATTTATTCTAGTTTTCTCCTGTTCCATATTTGTAACTCTGAGCGTAAGAGACCTCGAATCAATAAATTTACTATTTACTCATCTTTTCTCACCCTGATCCCTCAACACCAATGCAGATGCCCTCCTTACCCTTCTGGGGCACTGACACTCCGTAGAAGCAGGAAGACATGGCACTGAGACACCTCTCATCTTTCTTGGACACTCTCATAAGGGGTAGGAGAAAGCTAATAGTTAAGCTGAGTTTTAAAAGATGAATAAAAGTTTGCCAGGGGAAGAAAAGGAATAAGGGAATTTGTAGTGGGAGGAACTACTTGTTTAATATTTGGTACAGGTGTGAAAGCTGAATTCTGTATTTAAAATGAGAACCTCCCATGAACATTATCATTTGGGATGGGGTGTAAGTTAGCTCTTCAGATCAGTCAATGTGGTATTACATATCAGTATATTAAAAGCCAGTCAGTCTTTCAAGGGCAATATCTGGTATATAAGAACATAATACTATATCAGCCAAATTGTTAGAAATATCTGTACATGCTAATATTAAAACTTTAAATATTCTGGAGACTATACAATGTAGAAAGTTAAAATCTCCTTTCATTCCATCTCCCAGAAATAACCACAGCACTAATTTATTGTATTCTTCTCATGAATTTTTATGTGTGTGTACTACCAATTATGTGTGGATATATTTACACTTTTCCCCAAATTGAACTTATAAGACTTACCACTTTAAACCTGCTATTTTTAACTTAACATTTCTTGGATAACTTTCTATATTACCACATAGAATTATATTTAGTTTTATTTATTTATTTATTTATTTTTATTTTTACTGATTTTAGAGAAAGGGAGGAAGATGGCAGAGAGACAGAGAGAAACATCAATTTGTTGTTCTACCCATTTATGCATTCATTGATTGATTCTTGGAGGTGCCCTGATCGGAGATCAAACCCCAACCTTGGTGTATCAGGACTACTATACTCTAAACCAACTGAGCTACCTGGCCAAGGCTAGTTCCTTTCAAAAAATATTTTTTCATTTTATTTTTATCACTTTTCTTTATGTTTATTCACACACTACACAAATAAATTCTCAATGTAAAAAAACATGATGTGTGTGAATCAATAGCCTGGCGTTACCCCCATCTCTTATTCACTTCTTTTTCCAGAGGTAACCATTGTTGTCTGTTGGTACACATTCCTCTATCTTTCTTTATTCATCTGTATGTGCACACACACAAATGTGTGTGTGTGTGTGTGTGTGTGTGTGTATGTGTGTGTGTGTGTTGGGTTTTCTTTTTTATAAATGGATGGTGGACAATGTCGAGTTTTAGGTATTATCAAATTTCAAAGCCTGAAAGAACACACAAGAAGGATGGCAACCTGTCCATCACTCCAGGCCTTTTTCTCCAGGCCCTCCATTCTTACTTACATTGTGGCCACTGCAAACATAACCTGGGCACTGGGACCGAGCCACATTAAAGAATGAGGTTCATCAATAAAATCCCCCTGGGGTAGCTGACCCCTTGGCATTCTTTCTCTTGGAGGTTTAGCATTGCAAAATGAAGCTGAGGAGAAACAGATGGCAGAAAGAGAATTTTAAGAGGAAAATGTATGGGCCCCTTGGGATCCCAAGTGCCTAGGCCTTTAGATTTAGGTACAGTTCTCTCAAGAGCTCCCTGCCTTGCCTCTTGTAGCCAGAGGCATGGAGTTTGAAGCATGTAAGTTCTTGGAAAAAGTGCAACTGAGCAAGGTCTAATCATCAGTGATTGGAAGAGAAACGTGCAGTCAGAGCCAAGTGGGATTTAACTCAAAGGCATTTTGAAAGTTTGCTTCAGAGTTAGAAGTGAAGCTTTCTGTCCCAAATTTCTCCACAAATAGTCTATAGGCATTTTTTAAGCCCTAGAGCCCTTAACTAATGTTATTTAAGGAAATTTTATGTCACTAATTGTACAGATTGTTTGCTAACTTTTGAGCAAGAAATGATCTCAAAATACCCTTGTGTCTACTGATATTTAAAGGTAAGAGAATATTCTGGAATAAATCCCATTTTCCAATGTAATATTTTCCAAAATAAATGTTGGAGTAACTGCATAGTTGATACCATGTGAACATTTTAATTTACACAATAATATTCTGGAGTTTATGGGATCCTGGCCTTTTTCCAGGAGGTTTGGAAATCCAAAAGTCAGCTATTTCTTCTCAGTGGGAGAAAAGATGGAGGACGTGAATCAGAACTGTAAACTGGAGAGGAGGTCACAAACTGAATGGAGTTAAGTAGGAAAAAGTGCAGGGCAATCTTCAGTGGGAGGAAAGCCAGCTGCATAGAGGGGAAGGACTGGTTACCATTAAAGGCTTCAAAATTAGGCCCTTGGAGGAGAATCGAATGGGGAAGTTAACAACCCCTTATTTCTCTCTCTTCTAGAGGATGGGGTTGGTATAATGAGATCCAGTTGCAACACATACTTGTCTGTTCAGAAGCCCTCCAAATCTTCAAAGCTTGTAGCTCATGTGCCTCCTCTTCCAAGAAGCCTGCCCTGATATTATAGTCATCATATGACATCACACTGTCAAGATGATCTGTTTCCTTGTCCTTTTCCCCATGGTCTGTGAGATTCTTGAGACCAGCATATAAAAAGCACATGATAATTACATGCTGAATGTTGATTGAATGAGCCTTTCTGGCTGGATATATTCCTTCTCTCTTTTGAGTTCTCTTGGAACTCTGCACTTACTTCACTTGTAACTTTTTTCACATTCTACCTTGTACTATAATTTCTGTACATGTTAGCTCCATTATTAGACTCAGAATTCTTCTATAAGAGAGATGAGATAATGCATGTAAAGTACGTCCTGTGTCAGCTGAATAAATGATAGCTATTATTATTTGTGTAATGGAGTGATTGAAGGAGCAGAAAGTTTTTTTTTTTAAAGCTTCAGAGAATCACTTTGAAGCAGATCTTTGTTTTGCAAGAATCAGTTGAGTAACCTTTCTTAATTACACAACCACAAGAGAACTATTGCCTTGGAAGAAGGGAATAATGGGATGTCTTAGTCTTGAAATATCTGTTTTTTCCCATTCCCCTTGGATAAAAATGTGGGATTAGGGTTAAGTGGTGGAGCTGGTGCTGAGTTGCACAACTCCAAGGGGCACAGTTTGTATTGTAATCTATTATGACGGTTGTCTATACCTTCTGAAGATGTGCTCCAAGGGATATCATTCTTCCTAAATACAATAGTGATGGGGCACCTGAAGTTGTGCAAGGAGGCAGCCCTAAGAAAAGAAAAGGAAAGGGGCTCTGACCATTTTTGTCTCTTGGAAGTTCAAGGCTATTGGATGGACCTCAGAAGGATTGGGATGGTGCTCATTGAAATCTCTTGGCAGGAAAGAGAGGCACTTGCCATAGGAGAAGGACTACCTTTGGAGGGTTGGCCCCGGCAAAGCTTTCCGAATGAGGATGCCATTGGGAAACAATAAGGCAGGGGTGTCAAACTCATTTTCACTGGGCACCATATCAGCCTTGCAGTTGCCTTCAAAGGGCTGAATGTAATTTTAGAACTGTATAAATGTAACTACTCCTTAACTAGGGGCAAGGAGCTCAGCACTGCCACTGGATAGAAAGAAGGTAAAAACAGATAAAACAAGATGGAGGGCCAGATTCAGCCCTTGGGCTTGTGTTTGCCATCTGTGCAATAAGGGAACACCAGCAGTGTATACTAAGTGAGCTGAGCAGCTAAACTTCAAAGACAAACATTGTTGAATCAGGCGGGAGGGCAGGATCTGGACCAGCAATAGTATTATCTCACTAGTGAAGCCCAGTAGACTGAAAGAAGAGCAGGGACCCAGTATGGCAAAACTGGAGACTTTTGGATTAATCAACGCACCAGTTTTCTCTCAACTTAGCTTTTGGACATGAGTTATAACCCTTTGGATTAAGGAGATATATTGAATTCTCGAGTAGTTCAGGGGAGAGAGAAATTGAACTTTCTGTTAATGAAGACAGAGTAGTTAATTGAAGAAACTGAAGAGATATAATTATATTTGGATTCCAGGATGATAAATGAGGTCATTATGGTTTTATCTTCTTTATCATTAGCTTTGTAGACTCAGAGCATCTGGCATATGATGGGTGATCCAGGAGAACAAGGGATCTCAGGGAGCCCACCTTCTTAACAAAATTGAGAATTCAGGTCATTCCAGATTGAGTCTAGAGAGAACCCAGAGTCCCAGTGTAAAACAGACTCCTTGGCCATCTCAAGAAAGGACCTGAACTCCACAGGGACACTATAAACAAAATACCTGTCTGGGCTGCCTCTAGAACAGGTCTGAACCCTGAGCTGGGTCTGGGGCACTCCTTTCTTACTGCTCTTATTTCACCTGCAGCTTTTCCTCACAGGGCCAAGAAGCTGAGGCTGGTGTCTTAATTTCACTTAAACTTTTCTGTCCTATACAGTATATGCTCAACTTATGCCTGACCAGCTAGCTGGTTGAGAGCAAAGTTTTGATGTTGAAAGAATTGGAATAGTTCATTATCAATTTATTCCAGACATAATATCAGAGTGAAAATGCAAGGAAACAAGTTCCCTGTGATTTTGTTTGTGTGTGTTTTATTATTGAAAAATATGTCACATCAAGAGAAGCATTAGATTTATAATTTTATAACCATATAAACAAGAGTATCCTCTGGCCCCACCTTCTCTTATGGCTACAGGTGGTCAAGTTCATAGATTCTGGGTCAACCAGCACTAGATTTGAATCATGTTTTTGCAATGCATTAGTTGAGTGATCTTCAGCAACTCATTTAAATTTTAAAGTATGTTTCTGGTGCATAAAAGGGGATTAGAAGTATACAAAGTTCATAAAATTAAATGAGAAATTTTATGTCAGGCATTGTGTTTGACACAGAATAAGCACACAATACAGTTTAGCTATTAACTATTTATTATTATTTCCTTCATCACCAATTTGCTCCCTGTTACTTACATTCACATTTGAACCCACTAGAAAAACAACCAACATCCAAAACAATCATTTTCACACAATAATTTAATAAAATTAATATTTGATTTAATATTTGTTATTGTTACTATGTAACTCTTTCCTATATCAATATTCAGTTGTTATATGTTTTCTGTAATACTATATTGACAATCTGAGATTTTTCAAGGTGATAGTGGAGTAGGTGGCTCTTGCATTCACCTCTCTCTAGAACCATACTGGAAATTCAACTAAATTGGGGAAGAATCACCCCGAATGACCAACTGAAGACTGGCTAAAGAGGAGATTTATAAACAGGGAGCTCTAAAAGAAGCCATGTAGAAACTGGTAAGAAGGGTGGAGAAGCAAAAGGGGCTGGCCCCACTGAGGCACCATGGAGGGCAGCTGAGGCACCAGAGGAATATCTCAGCTGCAGGAGGTCCCTCCTGAGAGGCACACACCCTAAACCCCAGGCCAGACTCCCCAGCCTAGAGCACCAGAGCTAGGAAGAAATGCCCACATAGCATCTGGCAGTGAAAAGCAGAGGCTTCTGTCCACCAGCAAGAGGCGGAGTCTGCTGGAGGTACATGCACCCTCTTAAAGGGACAACACGCAAAATTATGTTTTCAGCCACTCACTCTGGGCTCCAACAAAGAGAGGGCAGAACGGACTGGAGTCTCCTGAGGAGAGTCTGGGGCTTGTGGTTCTGGGGAGAAGCATGGGGGTACAGCCTCCAGGATCCCAGTGCTGAGTTAATCACAGATACCACAGACTGGGGAAAGGTGATTACTGAACCATTAGGAATTTCTCAAACCCCATTGGAGAAGCCAGTATCATAGGCTGGGAAGGGGTACAGCAGTCTGAGTAGACTCAGGGGATTAGTGACTGGCTGTGGGGAGGAGTCTTTTTCCCCACTTTCCCATGAATCTGACTGCCACTACCTGCTCACGGGAGTGGGGAGGGGGAGATCTGATAGAAACACACTCCCAGTTTTTGGCTGACCCAATCTCAGGCCCCGGAGGCCTCACCCACCTGAATACTGGGGGCTCCACCCTGCTGAAGTTAGGGCAAAATCCAGGATAGACTCAGTGGCTCTAGGACAGGAACCACATCTACCACCTTCCCTGAAGCCTAAACAGTACCTCCCCATTACCAGAGACCCTTTAGCTCCACCCTCTCAATTCTGCCAGAGGTTCTCTCAGTGACTAAGTCTAGCAGGCAGCTGGCAGGTGGGTAGGGGTAGAGGTAGACGGGGTGCGAGGTGGGAAGCAGAACCCTGAGCACCTTGGAAAATTTGCTGTCCTGCTCCTGGGCTGGTGTTAGTAAAGTCGGCCTTGGAGAGCAGCTTAGTCCTTCCCAAGCATAGCCAGGCCCAGCAGAGGCAGCCACAAACTCTGTGTCTCTTGTAGCTGAGCTTCAAGCAAGTTGTCAAGGGCAAAGCATGAGCAGTGCATCTGACATTGGCCTGAGCCAGAGTCCCTCCCCAGGGCCGAGAACCAACATGCCAAATGGCCAGGGCCAGACAAAAGTGGAGCAGGATCCAACAAACTTCAAGAATAGTTTATCCAAAGAGAGATCACAGACAGCACCAAACTCAGCAAACAATTTCATTTTTCTCTTATTTTAATTTTTTGCTTTTAAATTTTTTGCTTCTTTCTTTTCTCTTTTTTATTTTCTTTTTTCCATTCTTCTATTTATTTTCCTTTTTTCTTTTTATTCTTATTCTTTTTATTTCCTACTTATTTTTTGTTATTCATTTCTGCTTTTCTTATTCTTTGTTCTTTTTAAATTTTTGTTCTTAATTGCTTTTAATATATTTATATTTTCTTTTTACTTATTTGTATATGTTTTATATATACTATTTTTTCTTATTATATATTTCTTTTTTCTTTTTCATTTTTTTCTTTTTCAGATCAGCAACCACACAGCAGTGTGCACACAGTGATCTCACAGTCAGCCAGTCTGAGGGTTGATCGCACGCACAAAGGGGCTAACACCAGTCAAGTCTCAATTACAACAGGAGGGCCCACAAAGCCTAAACAAGGAATATTCTTAAAGCATCCAGCTCAGGAGGTCAAGGAGACCACACCACTTGTTCCCATAGAACACCTACTACACAAAGCTCTCCCAGGAAGACAGGGAGTCACAGAAAATTGCTCTAAAACATAGAAACAAATACAAATAGATAGCCAAAATGGGGAGACAAGGAAGCAGGCCCCAAATGAAAGGAAAGGAGGGATCTCCATAAAAAGAGTTAAATGAAATGTAGGCAAGCAATTTATTAGACATAGAGTTCAAAGTGATGTTTTTAAGGATGTTCAAGAAACTTGGTGAGAACCACAACAGTATGTAAAAACACATAAAAACCATGAAAAAAAGACAGTTGGAAATGAAGAACAGCATATCTGACATCAAGTATACACTGGAAGAAATAAAAAGGAGAAAAGTAGTCTGGATTGAGTAGAGGACTATATCAGCAATTTGGAAGGCACGGTAGGAAAAAAACACCCAAATAAAGCAGCAAAAAAGAAAAAAGGCATCAAAGGAATGAGAAAAGTTTAAGGGAACTTTGGGATAATGAAAACATCACATCTGTGTCATAGGGGTTCAGGAAGGAGAAGAAAGTGAGTAGTGGATAGAGGACTTATTTGAAGAAATAATAGCAGAAAACTTCCTTAACCCAGTGAAGAAAAAAGTCACAGATGTTCAGGAAGCACAGAGTCTTAATCAACATAAGCCCAAGGAGACCCACACCAAGACACATCATAATTAAAATGTCAAAGTTTAAAGGCAAAGAGAGAATCTTAAAGGAGCAAGAGAGAGACAAGTAGTTAGTTCCCTACAAGGGTATTCCCATACGGCTGTCAGCTGATTTCACAACAGAAACACTTCAGGCCAGAAGGGATTGGCATGATGTATTCAAAGTAATGAAAAGCAAGGACCTGTAACCAAGACTACTCTATCCAGCAAGGCTATTATTTAAAATTGAAGACCACATAAAGAGCTTCTCAGACCAAAAAAAAAAAAAAAGAAGAAGCTGAAGGAGTTCATTCCCACTAAACCAGTATTGCAAGAAATGTTAAAAGGCCTGCTTTAAGAAGAAGAAACAGAGTAAATGTGAATGGATTAAATGCTCCGGTCAAAAGACATAGCATAGCTGAATGGATAAGAAAACATGACTCATATGTATGCTGATCCACCTCAGAACAAAAGAGTCACTCAGGCTTAAAGTAAAGGGATAGAACAAAAATATTCCATGCAACTGGAAACAAACAAACAAACAAAAAAAGAGCTGGGATAGCAATACCTATATCTGAGAAAATAGATTTCAAAACAAAGGCCATAATAAAAGATGGGAGGTCTTTTATTATATCTATATAATACTAAAGGGATCAATCCAACAAGAGGATATAATGTTGCAAACATATATGCACCCAATATAGGAGCACCTAAATACATGAAGAAAATCTTGGTGGACTTTAAGGGAAAGGTTGACAGCAATACAGCAATACAATCATAGTAGGTGATTTTAACACCCTACTGTCGTCAACGGATAGATCATCCAGACAAAAAGCAACAAGGAAACAGCAACCTTAAATAACACACTTGATTGGATAGATTTAATCGATATTTACAGAATATTCCATCCCAAAGCAGCAGAATATACATTCTTCTCAAGTGTACACATAACAGTCTCAAAGACAGACCACATGTTGGGACACAAAATAAGTCTTAACAAATTCAAGAAAACTGGTCATATCAAGCATCTTCTCTGATACAATGGCATGAAACTGAAAATCAACTACAATAATAAAACTTGAAAATATTCAAACACATGAAGGCTAAATAGCATGGGTTACCAGTAAGAGCAGGGAAGAAATAAAAAATTACCTGGAAACAAATGAAAATAAATACATAGCAACCCAAAATCTATTGAACACAGAAAAAGCAGTCCTGAGAAGGAAGTTCATAGCATTACCAGCCTACCTCAAGAAGCAAGAAAAATCTCAAATAAACAATCTAACCCAACCCCTAAAAGTACTAGGGAAAGAACAACAAACAAAGCCCAGAGTAAATAGAAGGAAGGAAATAATAAATATCAGAAGGGAAATAAATGACACAGAGACTAAAAATAATAATAATACAAAAGATCAATGAAACCTAGAGTTGGTTCTTTGAAGAGATAAACAAGATTGATGAAGCTTTAACCAGACTCATCAAGAAAAAGAAAGAACCCAAACAAATAAAATCAGAAATGAAAGAGAAATAACAACTGACTTCCCAGAAATACAAAGGATTGTAAGAAAATACTACGGACAACTATATGCCAAGAAATTGGACAAACTGGGTGAAATGAACAAATTTCTAGAAACATATAATCTTCCAAAACTGAATCAGGAAGAATCAGAAAACCTGACTGATAACAACTGATGAAATTGAAGCAGTAATCAAAAAAACTTGCAGCAAACAAAAGTACTGGACCAGATGGTCTCACAGGCAAATTTTGCCAAACATCCAAAGAACCAACACCTATCCCCTTCAAACTATTCCAAAAAATTCAAGAGGAAAGAAGACACCCAAGCTTTTTTTTATGAGTCCAGCATTATCCTAATTCCAAAACCAGATAAAGACACTACAAAGAATAAAAATTATAGGCCAATATCCCTGATGAATATAGATGCTAAAATCCTCAACAAATATTGCCAAATCAGATCCAGCAACACATTAAAAAGTTCATACACTCTGATCAAGTGGGATTTCTGGAATGAAATGCAAGGTTGGTACAATATTCACAACTCAACTATTGTAAGCCTTGACCAGAGTAGCTCAGTTGTTTGGGCATTGTCCTGCAAATCAAAAGGTTGCAGGTTCAATTCCCAGTCAGGGCACATGCCCAGGTTGTGGGTTTGGTCCCCAGTCAGGGTGTATGTGGGCAACTCAGGCTGTATGAGGCAACAGATTGTTGTTTTTCACATCAATGATCTCTCCCTCTCTTTCTTCCTCCCTTCCCTTCTCTCCAAAAAAAGGGTGTAAGGGGAATAAATGGTAATGCAAAAAAAAAATACAACAAAAATAAACTATTATAAAATAAAAATACAAAAGCTTTAGAAATTTAAAAATAAAAATAAATAAATGTGATATATCACATAAACAAAATGAAAAATAAAAATCACATGATCATATCAATAGATGCAGAAAAAGTATTTGATAAAACCCACCACACATTTATGATAAAAACTCTCAGCAAAGTGGAAATAGAGGGATCACACTTCAATGTAATAAAGGCCACATATGAAAAACCTACAGCCAACATCATACTCCATGGGGAAAAACTAAAAGTGTTTCTCTTAAGATCAGGAACAAGACAAAGATGTCTCCTTTCATCACTCTTATTCAGGACAGTACTGGAGTCTTAGCAATCAGTCAAGAAGAAGAAATAAAAGGCATCATAATTGGAAAGGAAGAAGTAAAACTGTCATTGTTCACAGATGGCATGATACTGTACACAGCATACCCTAAAGATTCCACCAAAAAGCTACTAGAGCTAATAAATGAATTTGACAAAGTAGCAAGAAACAAAATTAATATTCAGACATTGGTGACATTTTCATACACTAATAATGAACTATCAGAAGGAGAAACCAAGAAAACAATCCCATTTGCTATTGCAACAACCACAAAAAACACATAAGGTACCTAGGAATAAATTAAACCAAGGAAATAAAAGATCCATACTTGAAAAACTATAGGACACTAAAGAAATAAATTGAGGAAAATACGAATAAGTGGAAGCATATGACATGTTCATGGATTAGAAGAATTAATCTATATGTGTATGTGTAATTTGAATTTTAATAAACATTGCAAGATGACTTTCCCAAAATATATCATTCCCATAGTTCCACAAACTTATCAACTTGTCTGTGCAAATATTCAAAGAAGCAGTAAAGCATGATGCTTAAGAATGAACATTGCTCTGGCCCTGACTGGTGTGGCTCAGTGGATTGAGTGCCAGATGGCAAAACGAAGGGTCACTGGTTCAATTCCCAAGCCCGGGCTGCAGGCCAGGTCCCCAGTAGGGGGTGCACAAGAGGCAACCACACATTGATGTTTCTTTCCCTCTCTTTCTCCCTCCCTTCCCCTCTTTCTAAAAATAAATAAATAAAATGAGAGAGAGAATGAAGCTCCCAAGCAAAACTACCTGGTATGGCTCCTAGCTCTCCCATTCGAAACTGTGCAACTTCAAGCAAGTTAGTAATCATGCTGTACCTCAATTTCATATCTGTAAAATGGGGATAATAATGGTAACTACCTATTATTAATATGTCTAAAATGTGCCCTGGCTGGTGTAGCTCAGTGGATTGAGCGCGGGCTGTGAACCAGGCATCACATGTTCGAATCCCAGTCAGGGCACATGCCTAGGTTGCAGGCCATGTCCCCCAGCAACCGCACATTGATGTTTCTCTCTGTCTCTCTTTCTCTCTTTCTCTCTCTCTCTCCCCCTCCCTCCCTTCCCTCTCTAAAAATAAATAAATAAAATCTTAAAAAAAAATTAACAATATGTCTAAAATGCTTGCAACAGTATCTGGCACATAATAAGTACTCCATAAGGGTCAGCTACAATTACAATTATGATGAATTGAAATCTTAATATGAACAACTCCCATGTTTTTTATCATGAAGACATAGAAGATTCTCCTTACCTATTTCAAAGGGAAACAATACCTCAGCAGATAATAATACGAGTCAATCCGGATTTTCCTGCTGTCCATAGCTATGACACATCAATATGTTCTGAAAGTATTTCTCCCTGTTTGCATTTTCCTTGTTTAATGAGCCCAGTGTTCTTGAACTGTACACAACAGCAATAACTTAGGGCCATTTTGATACAGAATTGCTTCCAAGTTTTCACCATAATAAACAGAAAGATGTCCTCTTTACCACATTTTTATTTGAGAGGATGTCAGTCACTTTCTGTGAAAGGAATTAACCCCCAGAGAAAAACCAGGGTTTTTTTTATTTTATTTTACAGAGGACAAAAGCAAGCATTTCATTTTACTGAGTCACTGCTAGAGGTATCCACTCCACATCTTCTGGGCTGTGTTGTTGGAGCATGCAGTGAACATTCCAAAGACATGTTTACACCGAATTCCAGTTTAACATGGATTCAAACAAATAGAAAAATCAAATATTTGAAACTTCTCCTGCAAATTCCTGTTGTGATTAAGAGACAAAAGCAACAGTCAGCAAGCTTTTATAGACAGGAAGCTTTTCTGAAGCACCCTTTAGGGAATGTTGCAGAATCAGTTCACATTCAATTCTACTGAACCCACTAGGCATCTACTGAGCACTTGCTACAGACAAGGAAGGCATCATCCTAGCTTTTGCGGGGTGGAGCATGAAGAGAAATGTGGCAGGATGAGGGTACTCCATGGCTAACAGTCTACTGGGGGAGAAAATAGCATGCAGGCAGTGATAAGCTACACATTAGGTCTTTCTTGATTTCTGTCAAGTGAGAGAAAATCCTATTCAAACTGACTTAAACAAACAAACAAAAATTATTGGCTCATGTAATGAAAAATACCAAGTCCTGGCCTCAAGTGGGGTGTGATCCAAAGGCTCATTGGAACCCCAACTCTCTCGTCATCTGGGTCTGCTCTCCCAAGCATAGGCTTCACTCTCAGACTTTGTGAAGGGAAGATGGTTGCCCAGAGCTCCAGGGCTGCATCCTCCAAAACTATGGTCTAACAGAAAATTAGACTTATCTTTCACAATAGCATGTTATAAGTCTTGAAAGTGATTTGCAGTGGCTTGAATTTGTTTGCAAGCTTATCCCTAAACCTATTACAGTGACCAGAGGGATGCCCTGTTCTAAATGGTCAAAGCTTTGTCACTTGCCCGGCCCTAGAGACAAGGATAAAATCAGCACGTGCCAACACAAGCGAACAGAGTTTGAGAAAATAGTTAATTCCTCGGGGGGGGGGGGGGGAACAGATCAGAGTTCTATTATCAGAAGAAGAAGAAATTATTCAAAAACAAATATAACAGAGGAGTAAACAGTATAAAAGGATGGGGAATAGATATTTTCTGGCCTTAAGGATCAAAAATAAAAGAATCTGCACAAAAGTAGATGGGGTTGGGGCAAAGCCAATAAAATTCTCATGGGAAATCTTTTTAGGATCATGACTAAAATTTCATCCTAAATAAACAAGTAGATAAAACTATCAAAAACATTTTTGAAAAATAAACAATTTTCTAGAAGAGATGATGGTGGTTTTATTTTCTAACTTCTGGAAACTGTTTTCAGAAAAAAATAAAATGACAAGAACACATACAGAAACTGAAATCTTTCATTGAACCATGAACTCTTAAGCAGAGGAAGGGACTTTGGAAGTATTTGAATCTCTCTCCTGGATTCACCTCTAAAATGCCCCTCACTTATATGACCAGCCTCCTCAAATCTTTCCCAAGTTTCATGTTTACATTTAAATAATGTAACACCCTGACTGGGTAGCTCAGTCGGTTACAGCATCAACCAGCCATACTAATGTTGCAGTTCAGTCCCAGATCAGGACACAAGAAACAAGCAGACAATGAGGGATTGAGTAAAAAGGATAAAGGACTCACGGACGCAGACAACAGTGTAGTGATTGCTGGGAGGAGGGGGATATAAGGGGACTAAAAGGTAATGTAAAAAAATACAATAAAAAAATAACCAATGAATGATTAAATAGGTGGAACAAATCTCTCTCTTTCTCCCTCCCTCCCTCTCTCGCTATAAAATCAATTACTTAAAAAATTAAATAATGCAAGTGCACAGAATCTTTTTTTGTTGTTTTTGAAGCTAGTACTGTGCTCTGCACGTTCTGAAGCTGCTTCAAGGATATGAACTTTCTCTAGAAACACATAACGCAAGAGGCTGTGTGCCTTATTTTATTATTTCATTTGTTTTAAATGATTAAAATTATTTGTTGTTTTTGTATGATGATCTTTGTCATCAGTTTGATTCCCCAGTTTGTTTAAATTCAGGTCCCGAGAATGTGGGTCCCACCCAATGGCCCAGAATAGGCAGTCAACCTCTTGAGTCGTGGTCAAGGTGGGTTTCCTACCAGGATCTGAAATAATCATGCAGTGTTCCAAGTGGAAGTCTTTTTGACTTCCTAGACCCGTATGTACTTTAGGACCTCTATGCCAGCATTGTCAAGCTCTTCACTGCAGTTGGAACCAATTATTGAATCAAAATGTCTAAGTACCTTATAATACTATATCATGAGTGAGGTCTCATACCCAGAGCATAAAGGATCCCAACTATCTCTACAGCAATGTATCCTGCACCAGCAACGACCCTGTGGCTAATTGATTCTTCCAGTTGAAGAAAAAATCCATCACTGGTTATCCCTAGGCTGGCACCAGGGATCTGGCTCTCCTGCAAATGTGAGAGAATGCCACCAGTTGCAATCAGGATGTGAGCAGCAGTGTATTTTTTCCTATTGACCTCTACTGTGGGTTTGGGATCACAAGTGACTTCTGCATGTCCAGGGATGATTTCTACCAGAGCTGGCCAAAAAATTCATTTGTTGTTTTTTTTTTTTTTTCCATAAGATTGCTCTAGTAGCACTTAGCTGTCTTTAACTTCATTACAAACTATTTTGTTACATTGTACTATAACATGTCATATCAGCATACATTTAAAAAATTATCAAAATTGGTGAATTTTTGTGTAGCCATTTTAATATTGAAGATAGAAGAAAATATGCAACATCTTTGGTATATTGTGCTTTATTATTCCAACAAAGATAACGCAACTGAAATGCAAAAAAAAAAAAAAAGATTTGTGCAGTGTATGGAGAAGGTGCTGTGACTGATCGAACATGTCCGAAGTGGTTTGTGAAGTTTCATGCTGGAGATTTCTCACTGGATGATACCCCATGTTCAGGAAGACCAGTCAATATTGATCAAATCAAAACATTAATTGAGAACAACCAACGTTATACACAGGAGATAGCTGACATACTCAAAATATCCAAATCAATAAAGTCATTGGTGAAAATAAAAAATATGTCTTTTATTTTATGGGAAAAAGTAAATGGACTTTTGGCCAACTCAATAGATAGGACTTAGTTAGATTATTTTGATAGATGGTGTTCAGGCGGCTCACATAGGCATCTGAATTTACTATCGCAACTTTGAAAGCCATAATCAACATAACCATGCTTGAATTCAGAGTGGATAGCTATGTTCCACACTACCTTTTCTGGTACACATCTGACATTCAAGCAAGTACTGCCCAGCCTGTGGTTCTCTACCACGGCCACTCTGGGGCACGCCCAGCACACAATGGCTAGCCCACTGTTGCCATGGCAGATCACCAGGTAGTCCAGCATGCCAGGGCAGACAGCAGGCCCTGTGGCTGCAGCTCCTGCCTAAATGCTACCATGCACATGAGGGCATAAGCAATTTTTTTAAGTAGGACAATAGAGCTTAGCTCTATCAGATTTAAAATCAACAAAAAAATAAATATGAATACATGAAACTTAAATAGAACTTACTAAAAGCCTCTAAAAACAATTCTAAGTGCTTTACCTATATTAATTAATTTGTCACATTCGAGGTGCATGTACATTTAATGTCCCCATTTTGCAAGTGAAAAATTGAAGTGTTGAGTTTAAGTACCATAGTTCTTAGAGCTGGTGAATGGTAGAGCTGGTATTTGAATTCAGGCAGTCTGAGTGTCGGTTTGGGTTTTGCTTTTTTTTAAATAGATTTTGGGTTTTTAATCACTTCCCTTCCAAGCCAAACAAACTAGAAAAAAAACATAATCAAAGGAAAGAAAGACAAGAATGGTTATCAAATCTCTAGGAGGAAGGCTGTTTAAGAGTAACAAAAGATAATACGATGGGTAAAAAGCAATATATTATAGTACCAAAAAAATGTTATTCTGTACCCCAGACAAACTAAAATCAAATGGAAAGCAATTGACAGGAAGACAGTATTTGTAGTATATATGGAAGATACCCATTAAATCACTTGAAAATTAACAAGAAAAAATATTAAATGGCCAAATAGACAGGTTGAAAAGGGCATAGATTATTTCCAAAAAAAAAAAAAAAAAGAAATACTTGAAATCTGGCCAGTGTGGCTCAGTTGGTTGGAACGTCATTCTGCAAACCAAAAGGTCATGGGTTTGATTCCCGCTTAAAGCACATACCTGGGTTGGGGTTTCAGTCCTTGTTGGGGTGCATATGAGAAGCAATGGATCAATGTTTTCCTCTCATGTTGATATTGTCTCCCTTTCTCACTCCCTTTCTTTAACATCAAAACTCATGTCCTCAGGTGAGGATAAAGGGGAAAAAAAAGAAATACTTGAGAAAAAAATATCTAACCCCATTACTAATGAAAGAAATGTGGACTTCTGGTCAAGATGGAGGCATAGCTAGATACACTTTGCCTCTTTGCACAATCAAAAAGAAGGACAAATTTAAAAACAAAAAATAATCAGAACTTCCAGAAAGTCCAGCTGCATGGAAATCCAACAACCAAGAAGTTAAAGAAGAAACATTCATCCAGACCAGTAGAAGGGGTAGAGACAAGCAGCCAGGCTGGAGAGGACATGTGACAAGGTGGTAGCTGGAGGACCAGGCCAGACAAGGTGGCCGCTGGCAGACAGGGCAGTCCCACATTTGTGTGCAGATAAACTGGGAGGAACAACTGAGGAGCAAGACAGACTGTGCAACCCAGGGTTCCAGTGCAGGAAAAGAAAGCCTCAAGACCGCTGACTGAAAAAACCTGTGGGGGCTATGGTGGTAGGAGAAACTCCTAGCCCCAAAGAGAGTTTGTTGGAGAGACCCACAGAGTCCTAGAATGTATACAAACCCAACCACCCGGGGAATCAGCACTAGAAGAGCCCAATTTGCTTGTGGGTAGTGGAGAAAGTGACTGGAAGCTGGCAGAGAACTGAGCAAGTGACATTGTTCCTTCTCTGACCCCTCCCCCACATACAGTGCCACAATGCAGTGACTCGGTTGCCCCACATTGGCAAATACCTAAGGCTCCACTCCTTACAACATAACAGCTGTGCAAAGACAAAGAAATATGGCTCAAGTGAAAGAACATATCAAAACTCAAAAAATAGATCCTTTGTACTTTCGGCCAAGATGGAGGCATAGGTGGATACACTTTGCCTCCTTGCACAATCAAAAGAAAGACAAAAAATTTAAAACCAAAAATACCCCAGAATGCCAGAAAATCAAACTCTATGGAAGTTTGACAACCAAGGAGTTAAAGAAGAAACATTCATCCAGGCCAGTAGGAGGGGTAGAGACAGGCAATTGGAGTGGAGAGGATTTGAGGCAAGGTGGCAGCTGAAGGACCAGGGAGGGTGAGGTGGCAGCTGGCAGACCAGGTGGTTCCACATTTGTGTACAGATAAACTGGGAAGAACAACTTCCCAGAGGAGTGAGACAGATCAGACAACCCAGTGTTCCAATGTGAGGAAATAAAGCCTCAAAAGCTATGACTATAAAAACCTGTGGGGGTTGAGGTAGGGGGAGAAACTCTCAGCCCCAAGGAGAGTTCATTGGAGTGACCCACAGGGTCCTAGAACATACAGAAACCCACTTACCTGGGAATTAGCACCAGAAGGGTCCAATTTGCTTGTGGGTTGCAGTGGAAGTGACTTAAAACCCTCAGAGAGCAGAGCAAGCAGCATTGTTCCCTCTTGGACCCCTCCTCCACATACAGCAACACAATGCAGCAATGTGGGTTGCCCCGCCCTGGCAAATACCTAAGGCTCCACCCCTCACTATGTAACACATGCAGTGAGGAAAAAAATATGGCCCAAATGAAAGAATAGATCAAAGCTCCAGAAAAAACGCAACTAAGCAATGAAGAGATAGTCAACCTATCAGATGCACACTTCAAAACACTGGTAATCAGGATGCTCACAGAAATGGTTGAGTATGGTCACAAAAATCGAGGAAAAATCGAAGGCTATGAAAAATAAAATAAAGGAAAATGTACAGGAAACCAACAATGAAAGGAAGGAAACCAGGTCTCAAATGAACAATTTGGAGCAGAAGGAACAAATAAACATTCAACTGGTACAGAATGAAGAAACAAGAATTCAAAAAAATAAGGAGAGGCTTTAAACTCCAGGACAACTTTAAACATTACAACATCTGAATCATAGGGGTGCCAGAAGGAGAAGAGGAAGAGCAAGATATGGAGAACTTATCTGAACAAATAATGAAGGAAAACTTCCCCAATCTGACAAAGGAAACAGACTTCTAGGAAGTCCAGGAAGCTCAGAGAGTCCCAAAGAAGTTGGACCCAAGAAAGAACACACCAAGGCACATCATAATGACATTAGCCAAGATTAAAGATAGGGAGAGAATCTTAAAAGCAGCAAAAGAAAAGGAGACAGTTACCTACTGGGGAGTTCCCATAAGATTATCAGCTGATTTCTCAAAAGAAACCTTGCAGGCAAGAAGGGGCTAGAAAGAAGTATTCCAAGTCATGAAAGGCAAGGACCTACATCCAAGATTACTTTATCCAGCAAAGCTATCATTTAGAATGGAAGGGCAGATAAAGTGCTTCCCAGATAAGGTCAAGTTAAAGGAGTTCATCATCACCAAGCCCTTATTATATGAAATGTTAAAGACACTTATCTAAGAAAAAGAAGAAGATCAAAAATATGAACAATAAAATGACAACAAACTCACAGCTATCAACAATCGAACCTAAGAAACAAAAACAAATGCAAAAATGAACTAAGCAGGAACACAAAAACAACAGGAACAGATGCACAGAAATAGAGATAATATGAAGGGTTATCAGTGGAGGGTGGGGAGAGAATGAGGGAAAAGGTACAGGGAATAAGAAACATTAATGATAAGTACAAAATAGACAAGGGGAGGTTAAGAACAGTATTGGAATGGGGAAGCCAAAGAACTTATATGTATGAACCATGGACATGAACTACAGTGGGGTAATGATGGTAGGGGTGCAGGGCAGAGGGGAATAAAGGGGAGAAAAAAATATGGGACAACTGTAATACCATAATCAATAAAATATGCTTTAAAAATAATGAAAGCAATGCAAGTTAAGCAAATGATGAATTTTTTTTCTCTATCCAATTATAAAAGCTTCCTAGTTGGTGAACATGTGGAGATATGAGTGTACTGGGGACATGGGAACTCTGTGCCCTTTCCCCATACCTTGCTCTGTGCAATTCCATCTAGTCTGTTCCCCAGTCATATCCTTTTGTAATAAACTGATAAACAGCATGTTTGTATAAAAATTCAAGGAACTGATTTCAAAAGATGCAGATTCCAACCTCCAGGCATTCCAGCTCTGAGAGATTTCCTGACCTTCTATTTCAAAACCAGGATGATGTAAGACCAGGATGACTAAAACCAGGAAGATGCACAGCAGGCAATCACTTGACCGGTTTTGAGGTCCTTGTCAGAATAGACTCTGCTGGTCTGCACATAGAAAAGTTTTCAACCCTCTCCTCCTGATCTCTTTGTTTCTCCTCTCCTTCTTCATAAAAACCTCTGCCTGCACTGAAATGGTCAGATGGTCTTTAAGCCCTGGCTGATGTGGCTCAGCAGGTGGAACATCATCCTATCCAAAACTAAAAGGTCTCATGTTCAATTTTCAGTCTTGGCACATGCATGCCGAGGTTGTGTGTTTGGTCCCCAGGTTGGGGCACATATGAAAGACAATTGATTGATGTCTCTCTCTCTCTGTCTCACTCCTTTTCCCTCTCTCTAAAATCAATCATCTTGTCATCAGGTGAGGATGACAACAACAAAAAAGATGATTTTTGGGATGAGAGTCCCTCATCTTTTCAGCCTGCCATTCTTGAATAAACCATTTTTCCTTACACCAAAAAACAAACAAACAAAAACAAACAAAAAAACACTACCTGATATCAAACTATACTATCAAGCCATAGTAATCAGAACAGCATAGTACTGATATAGAAACAGATGTATACCTCAATGAAACAGAATAGAGAACCCAGAAATAAACCTATATCCTAACAGTCAATTAATATTTAACAAATACGTCAAAAACATACAATGGGGTAAAGACAGTCTATTCAATAAATGATGCTGGGAAAGTCAGACATGTAAAAAATGAAACTATGCCATCATGTTACAACATACATGAGAGTAAACTTAAAATAGATTGAAGATATGTTAGACTCGAAACCATGAAAATCCCAGAAGAAAGCATAAGCAGTAAAATCTCAAACAGTTCCTGTAACAATATTTTTTTCTGATGTATCTCCTTAGACAAGGGATACAAAAGAAAAAAAAATAAACAAATGGGACTATACCAAACTAAAAAGTTTATGCACAGCAAAGGAAAACATCAACAACCCACTGAATGAGAGATATTTGCCAATGATACATCTGATAAGGGGTTAATATCTAAAATTTATGAAAAACTTTTAAAACTCAACACCAAAAAAACATACAATCCAATTTAAAAATAGGCAAAGGACCTGAATAGACAATTCTCCAAAGAGGACATAATGATAGCCAATAGACATATGAAAAGATGCTCAATGTCACTAATCATCAGAGAAATGCAAATTAAAACCTTAATGAGATATCACACCCATCAGAATGGCTATCATCAGTAAGTCAATAAACAACAAGTGCTGGCAAGGATATGGAGAAAGGGAACCCCCATGCACTATTGGTGGGAATGCAGATTGGTACAGCCACTGTGGGAAGCAGGATGGAGATACCTCAAAAAATTAAAAATGGAACAGCCTTATGACCCAGTGTTCCCACAGCTGGTAATATATCTGAAGAAACTTGAAATACTATTTGGAAAGAATATATGCACTCCTATGTTCATTGCAACAGTACTTACAATTGGCAAGCTTTGGGAGCAGCCCAAGTGCCCATCAGTAGATGAGTGGATAAAAAATCTGTGATACATTTACACAATGGCATATTACTTGGCTATAAGAAAAAAAAAGGAAATCTTACCTTTTGCAACAATATGGATGGACCTGGAGAACATTAAGCCAGTCAGAGAAAGACAAATACCATGTGATCTCAGTTATTATATACGGAATCTAATGAACAAAATAGAAACAGACTGATAGATAGGGAACAGACTGACAGCTGTCAGAGGGAAGGGAGGTTGTGGGGCTGGGTGAAAAAGGTGAAGGGATTAAGAAAAAACACAACTCATAGACAACAATGTGGTGATTACCAGAAGGAAAAGGGATCCAGGGGAGGTATTGGGTTGACCAAAAAGTATGTTTAGCTTTTTCTGTAAAATAAAAGGCACATTTTTCATTTCCACCAATAACACTATTGACTAGGATATTTTGAGTACATCGGCTATCTCCTGAATGATATAATGTTGATTGTTCTCAATGAATGTCTCAATTTAATCACTATCAACTTCAGCAGGTCTGTCTACCCCACCATGGAGCATTGTCCAGTGAGAAATCTCCAGCACAAAACTTTGCAAACCACTTTTGACAGGTTCAGTCAGTCACAGCACCTTCTCCATGAACTGCACAAATCTTTTTTTGTGTTTCAGTTGTGTTCTTACCTTTCTTGAAATAATAAAGCACAATATGCCAAAAATATTGTGTATTTTCTTCCATCTTCAATATTAAAATGACTACTCAAAAATTCACCACTTCTGATATTTTTTTCATGCATGCTGCTATGACAGCTGTCACAATACAATCTAACAAAATTGCTTCAAATGAAGTTAAAGACAACTAAGCATTACTAAAGTGATCTTACAGAAAAAAAAAAACAAATGAAATTTCTGGCCAACCCAATAGAAGAGGGTATAGGCAGAATAAATAGTGACAGAAGGAATCTTGACTTGGAGCCATGAACACACACCACAATATACAGGTAATGTATCATAGAATTGTACATCTGAAACTTAGATAATTTTATTAACCAATGCCACCCCAATAAATTCCATTACGATTTTTTTTAATTAAAAAATATATGTGCCTTAAAAAACAACAACAACAACAAAAACCACACGCAATATTAAAGGAGACCAACCAGTCTTGGCCTGGGTGTAATAAATAAACTGGCATTCTCAAACATTGCTGGTAGAAGCACAAACTGATAAAGCCTTTCTGTGAATTGCCTTGTAATGTGTGCTGAGAATTTTTAATATTCATATAATGTGATCTCTCCTGGGGATCCAGCCTAAGGAAATAAATGTAAATTTAAAAAGGTCTTTATGTTCAATGACATTCATAACAATTCAGATGAACAACTACTGAAAACTATCTAAATACCTGACAATGAGGAAACAGTTAAATAAATTATTCAATAAATATGCCTTGTGCTGCTATAGAAACTATATTTACCCAGTAATGTAAAATGTTAGGGAAATATTCCTGTTATATTTTTAAATTTAAAAAAGCCAGGATAAAATTTTATATTTATTGTAAAATGTATATGATCACAACTATTGAAGAAATAATCCAGTGAAAGACTAAAGAGAAACATATAAATACACTAAATTGTTAAAGAATATTTTTTCCTTCCACTTTTCTTATTTAACAATTTTTTTTAGATTTTATTTATTTATTTATTTTTTAGAGAGGGAAAGGGAGGGAGAAAGAGGGAGAGAAACGTCCATGTGTAGTTGCCTCTCACTCGCTCCCTGCTGGGGACCTGGACTGCAACCCAGGCATGTGGATTGAATTCCCAGGCATTCCTTGACTGGGAATTGAACCAGCCACCCTTCAGTTCACAGGCTGGCACTCAATCCACTGAACCACACCCGCCAGGGCTATTTACCAAAATTTTTATAAGGAATATTGATTACTTTTATAATGTAGAAAAAAGTTAACTAAACTTTGCTTTTAGAAAGAAGTTAATGGTAAGGAATATAGTCAGTATTACTGTAATGACTATAATTGGGGTCAGGTGGGTGCGAGACTTATTGGAAGGGATCACTTTGTGAGTTATATAAATGTCTAACTACTATGCTGTACACCTGAAACTAAGATAATATTGAATGTCAACTGTAATTGAAAATTTAAAAAAAAACAGTTAATAGGTTGTGTTATGTGTTAATTTGACTGATCCCAATTATTCACGACTCTCACTGGCGCTGCTATCTGCCCAGGGGAGTGGGGTGGTATCATCCCTTTGAAGCACCAGCTCTGGAGATAAGCCTCCATTGACCTGTGGGCCTGCTGATTTGCAAGCAATGTCAGATAAGGAATTTTAAATACAAGAGCCACTGGCTAGGCTGCATCAGTAGAGCCCTATCAGCAGAGTTTTTGTTTTCTCTGGTCAGTGGCCCTGAAAGAAAGAGAGATTACACTGTAGTTTTTGCACTCTGTCCAGGACGCCAGACTCCACCACTTACAGAGCTGAGATGGATGGCTCAGGCATGGGAGGAATGCCTCGTTGGAGAGATTGAGGAAAAAGACACCGGGTGGTGAAGGAGGAAGATAAAATCTCCAAAGACATTTGTTCAGGTAAACAGTTTCCAAAGTCCCGGGAACAAATAGAAACCTCTAGGAAAGGGAATCAAACTGGATAGGAATTCCCTGGCCTGGCCCATGGGCAGAGTTAGGGGCCTTCTGAATATTTACTCCTGTTCTCATACTTTCATTTGCTTATTATTAATTGGCAAATTATTAATGGCTGTGCCAGCAAGAGTGTTTTCAACTGCTGAGAAAGGAAATTGACTCTAAAGTAAAACCTTACAAGAGAAGTTAGCTTGAGAAGCCTGAGAATGATGAATGGGAGAGGGAGAGAAAAAGGGTCTTCCAGGCTAAGGAAATGGCTAAGACCTGCAAGCAAGAGAGCTAGAAAACTTCTGAGAAAACTCAAGGCATCTGGAATGGAAGACGGGAAGAGAAGCATTTGCTTTCAGTTTTCCTTAGACTGAGTTTTGAAAAAGAAGAAGAAAAATAGATTTGCTAAAGCTTCTTCTTCCTTTCAAAACTTTGCCCTTTTCCTTTGTCCCAGAATATGCTGTTATTGGCTCCCTAAAGCCTCATGCTGTTGTTTCAAGTTTGCAGAGGAAATAAAGGGACAGAGGCAGCCCCGGGTTGACGTCTGAGATCCACTCAGAGGCTGAGGCCACCACATACAGATGGGACTAACCAGCCAGGCCAAAGGCGATTCGTGTTGCCCTTACACCACAACTGCTATCGTTTTCAGTTCCAAGGAGACAATGGTGAGGGTGGGGATGTCATTAAGTCATTCTGCATATGTTGAGTGCAGAGTGGGTATGCACCGTTGTAATTCACAGCCTCATTGGGGAGGTAATACATGCAAACACGAATGGTATGTATTTATTTGATATGAGGCAATAGTGGACTGGGGGGTACCACACAGTTTTATTGAGTCCTGATTAGGTGTTAAATACTATGTGCAGCATTGGGGAAAAAAAGATAGAAAAAGACCCTCTCCTAAAGTAGATCATGGTCTAGTAGCTTGTGCATATATGTAGTGCAAAGAGAACAAGATGGTAAATCAGCATTGAAATGCACTTGAGAACTGCATGCTCCTTTATTTTTCAAACCTAATCAGATTTATTGGCTCTCTGATATTTTGTACAACTCAGTGGAGGGCTGGATTGAGTGACAGTTGGGTATCTCACAGCTCTTTCATGTCCTTTGATCATACCTTTCTCTTACAAGATGAGAAAACTCACAAGAATATGGTATGATCAAAAGGATATGAAGTCAGAGTCTTGAACTGAATTTAGGACAACACTCATTCCACCTGTGTGCTTGGAAAGGTTATTTAACCTTTCTGGGCTTCCATCTCTTCTTCTAAAACAGATAACGGTAGCTGTGTGTGGCAGATGATATTAGTAGCCTGCCCAGCGCCGTGTCCCTCTCTTTTGCCACCAGAAGTTCCCCCAGTTTTGTCAGAGGGAGGAAAGTACATAATCTAGGTGATACCATACCCTGGAGGAAGGTGGGGGGTCAGTAAACTTGTCTGTTCAAGGCCAGAGAGAAAAATTTTAGACTTTTCAGGCCACTGGGTTTTTGTCATAGGTTTGCCAATGTAGAATGGAAACCACCATACGCAATACTTAAATGAATGGGCGTGGCTATGTTGCAACAGCACTTTATTTATGAATAAAGTGTTCAAACTTGGTAGTTGTCTGCCCACCCCGAGTCTAGGACCACCCTGACAACCCTATTGCCTACTTCTTCCCACTTCCTTTACGACTCAAGATACCCATCTCATCCAGTTCTGGCCAGTGATATGTAAGTAGCAGTCTGACGTGGGGGTTTCCGGGGAAGTTTTTCTTTCCTGATAAAATGGGCTCTAAAGTGGCCACCCTGTATACTGTTCTCCCAAGTCTACCTTGAACGTGAATACGGTATCTGGGGCTGATGCAATCATCTTGCAATCATGAGATGACAAATAAAAGACGATATGTCAACTTGTTAAGGATAGTGATTCAGAAAAAGAAACTAGATTATTTGATGTTATCACTGAGAAGCTAAATCAATACCAGCACCACCTACCATATTACTAAACCCATAATTTTTTAGACCACTGGGGTTAGGTTTCCTGCAGGCTTATTGTGAATATGAAGTGAGATACATACAAATCACATCGTAGAGGCTCAATAAATTGTAGTTCTCTTTACATTTCATTTCACAGAAAATTGGTATCATTCCTTTTTTGATCAGTATTGTTAGCATTTTGTACAAGCTTTTTTTTTTAAGAATAAGTCATCTAGAAAGGATTATTTTTAGTCATCTCTAGTTTTACTCTAGAATTTTCTAAGACCTCAGAATGATGAGGAAAGGGAAAAACTAGAAAGAATATCTAGTTTAGCAGGTGCCTGAGTATGAAAAAAATCCCAGGTAATTGTCAAAAAAATTGTAAGAACAATCTCTATTAACTATTAATGAACGTGTTCTGCCTCCCCTTCCTCAGCTGCTTGCCAGGCAGTTTTCTCATGCATGACTTCAGATGAGAAGGCAGGAAGCATGTAATGTGCCTTGCACAGTGTGTGGCTCACAGGAGACCCTCAGTAGATGCCACTCTATTTCCCCTTCCTCTCTTCTCCCTGCCCTGTACTCTCACAGTCTCAGCTTATTGAAGAATCAGTCTCAATGGGGAAGGGAGCCCCATGAAAAAGACACTGAGCCTAAAGGAGGAGGAGAGGTCAGAAAGTGATTATTCCAAGGACTGGGAGCAACAAGGAACAAAGGTTTGAAAATGTTCAGAGTCAAGCAGTTCAGAAGTTTCTCAGAAGCAGGTGTCTGGGATCTGTCTGTCTTAATATAGTGCCCTGTGCATGTGTGTATCTCAGCTTCAAGTACCCATGCCAAGATGGACAGTATCCAATAAATGTTTGTGCAAGTATGGATCCATGGGTGGGTGGGACGATGGATGGATCACTAGGGATGAGAATGGGTAATATGAATGATGAGCAGCAGTGGTCTGTCTCTTGGCCTGGTCTAGCTTCATGAGAATTTTTCAAAGTCTCTGTTGCAACTACTCCATTTTTCTGTTATAAGGTGAAAGCAGCCACAGATAATATGTAAAGGAACTCATGTGTCCCAATAAAGCCTTATCTACAAAATTAGGTAGTGGTCTGAATTTGGCCCATGGGTCCTGGTTTGCCCATCCCTTCTCGGGATTATGCACCCCTGTGAGTGCCTCCTAGAACTGCAGGAGCCATGGTGCTGCCGGCCCGAGGTGGAGACAGACAGGCACAGAAAGAAACCCGGTTCCTTGACAGGTGTCTCTAATCATGACACACCTGGAACCCACCCTTACTCTGAGCTTCTTGTCTTGTGAGATATGCAGTTTCCTCTATATTGTGTCTATTTGAGTGAGCTTTTCACTTATTCACAGCCAAGAGCATCTTAACTGCCATACTTCCTTAAGAGGAAATACTCTCTCTGGTTTATTTCCCTCACTAGTTTGCAGTGGAACATAAATGGTCTGAAGGCTGGAAGCAAGAGAAAAAGAAAAAAGAATAATGCCTCCTTGCTGAAGTTTCCCTAAAGCAAGAATTTGCTGTTGTAGATTTTAAAATTCTTTAGTAATTGCTATACTGTGAAACACCCTGAACTATCACTGATGTGTTCCAGGCATGTTTACAGGGGTGTGGAGGTGACTGGGATGTGGCCCCTGCGCTTTCCGACTGGGATGACTTTACTGAGCCACTCATTTATGGTGTCTTTCATTCGTCTCTTATTGTTTCATATGTGTGAATCTTATCTCCACTGCTTTAAAGAGCAGCTCTTTTATGGCAGGATGTTTTCTACAGAATTGGGCACTTAACAGCACACAATATATGCATGATTAGCTGACTATCTGAAGGGGTCATCTCAAGAACATATTACAGAAATAAGAACCATTTGGGGTCATTTTAAATAGCCCCAGGATGATTTAAGATACCTATTGCCCCCCATGCCAAAATTGCATTCAGTCTATCTGGGAAATGTTTTTTTTAATTTAGCTAATTTTGAACTTTTATACATTTTTTATCTCTAAGGGGAATATTTTCTCTGTAGCAAAACTTGGACAGTATGGACTTGTGGCAGAGAGCCCACCCTTCTGGCATATGGTTGTTGCAATCAACACGTATGCGCAGGTTTGCCGTTTCCTTCTAAGTTTAGCAAGACGTTTGTTATCAGAAGTTGGCCTGTAACTTAGGACCTGGGGCAGTTTTCAAACACAGCTGAGTAAAATACATAAAAGTAGTAGGCAAGGAGATGAAATTAGATTGTTATGGGGAACAAGGAAAAAAAAGAAAACCATCAGTCTAGTTTGGACTTGCCTTAATCACAGCCTACACGCACTGAAACGTGATAATTTCATCCTAGTTGATTTAATGGTATAATCCCTCTTTTGCCTTACTAAATAGGCCCCAATTGCCTTTTGTATGATTTGTTACAAGAAATGTGTAATTCTATCAGAGAGTTTGGTTAAACAAAAGAGGTAGAATTTTAAAGGTAGTCTTTAAAAAATGTTTTTTTAATTGAAATTCCTAACAAACTCTAAGCACATTTTAAACAATTACAGATTTATTTTCCTGACTGTGTAAATAGTATGTACATACCATAGAAAGTACGAAGAAAAAAACTATATATTATGCACAAGCTCAAAATTCAAAGATAATCACTGTAAAAATTCTGGGGCAATTCCTTCTATTTCTCTCTCTCTCTCTCTTGCACAGAGAAAAAGATAGATCTATTTTAAGGTCCACAGACAAGATCATATTGTACATCATAAACATTTTCCCAGATCATTAAGGATTTTTCTCTAAGCTTTGTAGATGATCTTTTTACTTATTTTTCAGTATATTATATCCTCCTCCTCCATTTAGTTTAACAGATAAGACACTCAGAGCATTTTAAAAGATTTTTAAAATAAAATTATTCACAATCCTAATATTTTAGCAGAATTAGTCTTGTGTTTCCTACTCCTCCCGTTACAGAGCAGGAGCTCTTTTCTATGCTATTACTTCTCAGTTTGACCATGGGGTCCTTTCTTCAGATCCCCTTCAATGATAACGGTTCTCAAAGTGTGGACCCTGACCCGCAGCAGCAGCAGCAGCATCATCAGCAGCAGCAGCAGCAGCACCACTTAGGAATTTGTCAGAAGTGTAAATTCTTGGGCTTCACCCCAGGCCAACTGAATCAGCCACTGTGTACATGTGTGTGGTGCAGGGGCTAGGGGGAGGGGGTTGCTGATGGAAAGAGAAGGAGGGGGAGAAGGAGAGGCAGCAATCTTGTTTTTTCACAAGCCGTCCAAGCAGTGCTAATGCACACTACAGTTTAAAAACCACTGTCCTATGGCATCGACAATTTGCAGAACATCCTCCGGGAAAGGATTTGCAAAACTGCCTTTCTGACAATCTCCGTACTTCCTGGAAGGAAGATACGAACTGCTGGCTGCCTCTGTTCCCGCAAGTGTTTGATAGGGATATCAGCTTCCTCCTAGCATAAGAATTAAATATAATAATTATTCAAAGTGTTTTGTAAACTATTAAGTGGGAAAGTGATAGCTAGATGTTAATTGTTGTAATGGTGACCTTGAATTTGAGCTGAAAGATTTATATTACTAAACTGCGGGGAAGGCCAATTGGAATGTGGACACAGATGGTTCTTAACTTTCACATATTCAAATTTTATGCAACCCGATTTCACACATGACACAAGCCACCCCTAAAATGCCTTTCCCACACCGAATCTGGAATGTCCTGCACTTGCGGTTTCGTGAGCAGTCTGATGAGTCCCACGGCTGCACCACCTGCCAACCCACAACTCCGTTTTGGCAGCATCCCATCTTTTCCTACTTCACAGTTTTTGTACATATTTTATTGCATCTTGCCGTCATCACTTACAAAGAAAACAAGAAAGAAACAGTAAAAGACACAGTTCTCAGCCATATTTAGTTTCTATTACATTTCTTTGGCAGTCTTAGGCTATGGTTGTTTGTATTTTTGTTTTATGCATGCAATAGCCTCTCAAATATATCCTAGTATACAAATTAGTGTTTCTTTCCAGTTCTGCTCTGCTTTCTGAGTTATCCCTGCTTCCTCTGGCCAGTTGTTCTCCTTGGCCCTTCCTAGTCTTGATGTCTGGTGCTCCTTAGATGTAATCTCTCTGGTAATTACCCTCTGGTAATCCCTAGTTGTCTGTTCATATTTGTATGATTTTAGGTGCCTGGCATGGGCTCCCTCTACAGGCCTCTCCCCTAAAAGAAAGGGCAGCTGTGATCTTCTCTGAGTAGCTAGGGCTTTGACCAAGACACTCCACTTTAAGGACTTGGACATGGGACAGACAGGCAGGCTGAAGACCTCTTACCTCTCCACCCCTGTGTCCTCTCTGCATGGCCAGACAGGGAGGGTTGTCCTTGGCATTGGAGGACTTCAATTAATTTTTTACCTACGCAAAGATGACTTACACTGTTTATCCCTTCCATTTTGGAAGTTTCCATTTATCTCTCTCAGCCCTCCACTCCCACATATCACTCTCCCTCCCCAGGCAGGAAGTTCACAGCACTTGCTGGGATATTCTCCTGGGTTATAATCCAGGGCCTATGGGTACTGCTATCGGACCACTCGGTGGTGGCAACATGGGCAAGTCCAGGACAGGACTGGCTTTACTCTTCTCGATGCAGGTCTGTAATTAATTATCCGGGTAATTAATTATCTCAGGACCTCTGACTGCTCTTGGCCTCCTACTGCTCAGTCACCCTGGCTGAGCTGGCAGTTTCTTTTCATTTTTTATCTTTCTTTCTGATCCAATCTATTTTTATAGCTTATTCTAGAACAATAGTTTCTAAGTATAGTGCCTGAACCAGCAGCATTAGCACACCTGGGAACTTAGAAATACAAATTGCTTATCCATAAGATAGCTGATAAGCATTTGATTATTTCTAGATTTTTTAGTATTATAAATAAAGCTGCTATGAACATTCTTGTAGGTGTCTCTGCGGACATATCTTTTCGTTTCTACCAGGTAAATACAGAAGTAGAATTATAGGATATAACCAATCTGGTACAATCCAAAATTCTTCATAATTATGATCTGCTGATGATAGTGTTATAGATTTATTCTTTTTATGTTTGCCAGGTAAATGTAATAAGTCCAAAACACTACATTGGGAATATACTTATACTAAAAAAATATATTCATTATTTATCTGAAATCCAAATCTGATTGGGTGTCATGTATTGTTTACTCTTATTTTTTGCTAAATAGGCCAACCCTAATTTCTTTTTATTATCATTTACATTATGTTAAGGTTATTGAAGGATGGAAAAAGCAAGACTGAACTGTATCATCATTCCACCATCCTGATCCAAGACAGAAATTTAGCAAAAACTGATAGCATCATAATCTATTTATCGGGCTGCTGTTCCTGTGTGAAGTACCCTGCCCATGCCAGGAATTTTACACTCTCACCAGAAAGTCCTCCTTCCTAACACTAAATCAATATCTTGTGCCTAAAAATTGTCATTTCGAGGTGGTTAAGAAAAGAATTTGAAATAAGAAATCAGTTTAAAAAAGAAATATTTTGCCTGTATTTAATGTTTAACTGTTTTTAAAATTTTTAATAATCATATATATCATATAACACTAAGGTTTCCATTTTTAATCCAAGATTAAAACATTTATAGCATCTCCTAGGTACTTTATAATTTTTTTTAGCTCTTGGGGATAAAATTCCTCACATAATGTGTAAGGCTATTGCTTGATTTTTATATATTAAACTTTTCATATACATTTTCAGAAACTCATTAAACGCAAAAATAGAACAGCTTCCAAAAAGATATAATGAGCAGAAAAAAATTCAATGTAACCATTAGGTCCTTGGGCTAGAAAAATAAATATCAAGGCATTTTATTAGCTTTCTAGCAAGCTTAATCAATTTTCTTAGCCTGCTATAAGTTTTTACAAGGCAAAGTGTCCTAGTGTAGTTACTTCCCTCTTAGCAGTTATGAATGTTATGAGACTATCATACATTCTGCCTGTGAATATTTTGGACTTGTATCTCTTTGTCCTGTAATTTTTAAAATGTGGGCTCCTTCTACCCCATGGTTTTGGTAAATTTCTTGTGGTGAGTTAGTGGCAGGGTACCCCCTGGTTTTGAGGCTTCTGGCAGAACATTATTCTTGTGGGGCTGTGGTTGCTGCTAAGTTATTGCTCAGGAATCATGTCCAAGGCCTGGCCCCAGTTTGAGTTCTGCCTATGTATTAAATACTGTTAGTGGTTTTAGTTCTTTCATTGTTCGTATTTGAATAAAATGAAACAGGATTTCCGAAGGTGGTGGGAAAAGTTGTTGTGAAACAGGATTTCTGAAGGTGGTGGGAAAAGTCCTAGGTCCAGTAAAGTCCAGGTTGCTTGCATAGACTGAAGTGACTTCTATTCTCTAGAGAGGCAAGAAAAAATCTGCCTCAAAATGTTTTTTTTATATCTGGTAGAAACATTAATGATGATAATCAGCATTTACCATTATCGGGTGAAGCATTAGTCTAAAAACTTAGCATATACCATGTTTTGCCTTGTATAATGTGCACTTTTTTGCCCAAATTTTTGAGGGAAAAATAAGGATGCGCATTACACATAGTATAACAATTGCACACCATGGGTACAACAATGGGTATGATAATCCCGTGTATAATGCGCACAAAAACGTGGGTGTGCATTATACATAGCAAAATTTGTATTTCTTGCTTGATATGAGTCATAATCGTAAGCAGTATAATTTATCACCCAATCTATAAGCAACATGCATTACATACATTATTCAGTCTTCAGAACTCTTTGAGAGGGGCATTTAGAGATCAGAAAAATGATCACTGACAAGTTAAGAAGCATACCCAAGATTATGCAGTCAGTAAATCATAGAACAGAGGTTTGAACCCAGGCTCTCAACCCTTTTTCATGTAATGCAACTGAATCACTTCTCATACATAAGTACTTGATCACTTACTGTCTTATTTCACTTTAACAACAACCTCCATGGGAAGACTAGAAAGTACTATTATCTTCACCTTAAAGAGAAGGAAAATGACACATAGAGGTCAAACGGCTTGCCCAGTTAATGGTAGAGTCTGCCTTAACCTGGCAGAGTTGGCCCGGAGTCCCCACTTTCTGGCCATTGATGTAATACCTTTCTGCTTTCCATCCACCCTGAGCCTGGGTGACATTACACCCAGAGAACACAGTTTTAAATCCTTCCACTCATAGCATACCTTAAGTGAGTCATCATCCTTGAATTCTTAGTTCCTACAGTCACTGTTTATACCTAATCTAATCACAATGAGGAAAAAGGGTGTTGTCAAATATCCAAGAACTCAGAGAGCCTTAGTTTATGGCAGCAAACATTGATGTTCAAAGAGTCAGTGTCCTCAACAGTTCTACATTCCAAACCATACTTCCCAATAAAAATGGTCCTCCACTGTGAGTTCCACAGTGAGCTCCAGGCCTGGATCCCAGGCCACTGGTTCCATAGGAGGGTATCATCCATAATCCCATGGGAGTTTCGCAAGTTGTTCAGACAACCCATGGAGCAGTTGCTCCATCAAGCTGTCTTTGACGGCAAAGCCAGATAGGCTTCTCTGAGCACCAGCTGACCTTCTCCGGCTTACCTGTGCAGGGCTCTCCTCTTCTTTTTCCCTTCTTCTCCTGGTCACCAGTTCCCTGCACAAATGCTTCTCCTTGTCAAGAAGATACATTGACTGAGGTGATCAGATAAATACACTAATAATTTATCTTGGCAAATCAGTGTTATGTCACTTCAGGTCTCTACAGAATTTCCTCCAACTACTTCCAGTCTTATCCACTTATAACAGAATCTTAAAGCCTCTAGATGCAGGTTGAGCCCAGATTCTAATTCCAGATCTCCACGGGCTCACACTTGGGACACGTCCTGTCTTCCATCTCCAGCTGGCCCATTCCTGTGCCCTTTCTGCTGGGATGAATGCTTCCCACATCCAGCTCCACATTCTTCACACTTACACTGGTAGAATTTATAGCTTAATTTACAGACTTGCCCCAAGAACAAGCAAAAGGAAATTGGGTTCTGGGCCTGCCTATTGGGCAGGAAATAGCCAAAGCTCCCATTTTTTACCTTTTTGCACATTTTCCCCTCCTTTGCCCTCCTTCTCCATTTGACAGACTTGCCTTCTAGCGGTCTCTGCTTAACTTTTTCAGCACCCAGAACTTGATCACTGCCTGGTTAAGGTTTAAAAAAAAAGGCTAAATGAGCTTTTGGCAACAAGCAGCCAGACTTAGCCAGGGCTGCTGACTTTACTGAGGGCTCCCAGGGAGGCAGTGGGCCTCAGCCTGCTGTTTGCAATTTGCTGAGCAGCCCCAGGCCCAGCGCTGACACCAAATGTGAGTCTGCACTAACCTGGAAGACACCACTCATCCCAGCATAATGACTCCCTGAGACTCTGTCACACCCAGTTCACATGCCACCCAGGGATATTTTGACAGCTGTACCTTGTAGGTGGCTGGCCTCAGCCCATGCTTCAGATTTTCCTGGTAATTCTCAGGGTCTATGGGCCCTGGGCACACAGCAGCCTGCCTTGGTATGCCTTATGCCTCTTACTGGGTCACACTGGCTCAGTGCTGGTGGCAGCCGGTCTTAGTTCCCAGCATGACCTCTCCTATATGCCTCTGGGCCCAGCACAGGCAGCTACTAACCACAGATCACTCCATAGCTCTAACCAGGTGACCCTAGGTTGGACACAAGCAATGGCGGGCCTTGGCCTGCACCAGAGCCCATCCCAGCACACCCAGTGGCTGACTTCAGACCACAAGTATAACACCTGGTTAGTTCCACAAATGGCATACCCAAAGCGTGGTCTCAGCAAGCACCAGAGTCCTGCTGGAGCAAACCCTGCTCAGTGCGGCCAGCACCCCCACACTAGCTCCTATAATGTGTGTGTGGTCAATCCTCACAGGTAGTCAGCTTGAGGGTGAACCCTACCCTCTGGTGTGCCAATAGCAATCAAGGCTTGACTGCAACAGGAGGGCACACACAACATACACAGGGACACTCCAGGAGAACCCAGCTCAGATGATGAGAGAGACGGCACCACTCAGTCCCCCACAGAATACCTGCTATATAAAGGCCACTCTGCGAAGACTGGGAGAAGTAGCAGATCTACCTAATATAGAGAAACAAACATAGGGAGGTAGCCAAAATGAGGAGGCAAAGACACATGTCCCTCCCAAATGAAAGTATAGGAGAAAAACTCCAGAAAAACAACTAAACAAAATGAAGGCAAACAATCTACCAATGCGGAGTTCAAAATACTGATTATAAGAATGTTTGTGGAACTTAGAGGAAGAATAGATGAACTCAGTGGGAACTTCAACAAGGAGAGAGTAAACATAGAAAGGACATAGAAACTGTGAAAAAGAACGAGTCATAAATGAAGAATATAATAATTGAGCCCTGGCTGGCGTAGCTCAGTGGATTGAGCGCGGGCTTCGAACCAGGCATCGCAGGTTCGATTCCCAGTCAGGGCACATGCCTGGGTTGCAGGCCACATCCCCCAGCAACTGCACATTGATGTTTCTCTCTCTCTCTTTCTCTCTCTAAAAATAAATAAATAAAATCTTAAAAAAAAAGAATATAATAATTGAAAAAAATTATACTAGAAGGAATCAATATCAGATTAGATCAAGGGTGTCAAACTCATTTTCACTGGGGGCCACATCAGCCTCATGGTTGCCTTCAAAGGGCTGAATGTAATTTCAACTCCTTAACAGTTAAAGAGCAGTTACATTTATACAGTCTTAAAATTATTTCAGTCCTTTGAAGGCAACCGAAGACTAATGTGGCCCCTGGTGAAAATGAGTTTGACACCTCTAGATTAGATGAAGTAGAGGACTGAATCAGTGATTTGGCAGACAGGGGAGAGGAAGACACTAAATCAGAACAGCAAAAATAAAAAATAGTTTAAAAAATTAGAATGGTTTAAAGGACCTCTGAGACAACATCAAGCATAACAACATCCACAACATAGGGGTACCAGAAGGAGAAGAGAGAGAGAAAAGAATTGAAAACTTATTTGAAGAAAAAAGACATACAAATCTAGGAAGCATAGGCAGTGCCAAACAAGATGAACCCAAAGAGGCCCACACCCAAGACACATCATAATTAAAATGCCAAAGATGAAAGACAAAGAGAGAATCTTTTTTTAACATCTTTTTTTTTATTGATTATGCTGTTACAGTTGTCCCATTTCCTCCCTCACTCCCCTCCACCCTGCCCACCCCCTCCCACTCACATTCCCCCCCCTTTAGTTCATGTCCATGTGTCATAAATTCTTTAGCTTCTACATTTCCCCTACTATTCTTGCCCTCCCCCTGTCTATTTTCTACCTATTGTCTATGCTACTTATTTTCTATATCTTTTCCCCCTCTCTCCTGCTCCCCTTCCCTGTTGCTAACCCTCCATGTGATCTCCATTTCTGTGGTTCTGTTCCTGTTTTAATTGTCTGCTTAGTTTGCTTTTGTTTTAGGTATGGTTGTTACTAACTGTGAATTTGAAATCTTTTTTTACTGTTCATATTTTTAATCTTCATTTTCTTAGGTAAGTCCCTTTAACATTTCATGTAATAAGGGCTTGGTGATGATGAACTCCTTTAACTTGACCTTGTCTGAGAAGCACTTTATCTGCCCTTCCATTCTAAATGAAAGCTTTGCCGGATAGAGCAATCTGGGATGTAGGTCCTTGCCTTTCAGGACTTGGAATACCTCTTTCCAGCCCCTTCTTGTCTGTAAGGTCTCTTTCGAGAAATCAGCTGACAGTCTGATTAGAACTTCTTTGTAGGTAACTGTCCCCTTATCTCTTGCTGCTTTTAGGATTCTCTCCTTCATTTTTACCTTGGCTAATGTCATTATGATGTGCCTTGGTGTGTTCTTTCTTGGGTCCAACCTCTTTGGGACTCTCCGAGCTCCTTGGACTTCCTGGAAGTCTATTTCCCTTGCCAGATTGGGGAAATTCTCCTTCATTATGTATTCAAATACATGTTCCATTTCTTGCTCTTCCTCTTCCCCTTCTGGTACCCCTATAATTCGGATGTTGGAACATTTAAAGATGTCCTGGAGGTCCCTAAGCCTCTCCTCAGTTTTTTGAATTCTTGTTTCTTCATTCTTTTCTGTTTGGTTCTTCCTTTCTTCCTTCTGGTCCACTCCATTGATTTGAGTACCAGTTTTCTTCCCATCACTCTTGGTTCCCTGTGCATTTTCCTTCATTTCTCTTATTGTAGCCTGCATTTGTTCATCTAATTTATGACCAAAGTCAACCAATTCTGTGAGCATCCTGATCACCAGTGCTTTGAACTGTGTATCTGATAAATTGACTGTCTCTTGGTCACTTAAAAAAATTGGTTCTGGGGCTTTCAATTCTGTTTGAGCCATCTTTTTTATTATTTATTTTCCTTTGGTCAAGAGAGAATCTTAAAAGCACCAAAAAGTATTCAGTGTTCTACAAGGGAGTTCCCATATGACTGACAACTGATTTCTGAATAGAAACTTTGCAGGCCAGAAGGGGGTGGGAAGAAATATTCAAAGTGGTGAAAATCAAGGACCTATGACCAGTATTACTCTACCCAGCAAAGCTATCATTTAGAATCAAAGGGGAGATAAAGAACTTTCCAGAAAAGAAAAAGCTAAAGAAGTTCACCACCACCAAACCAGTATTATAAGAATGTTAAAGGAGCTCCTTAAGAAAACGGGTGGGGAATAACATAAATATGAATAATAAAATGGTAATAACTACCTATTAATAATCACTTTAAATGTAAATGGATTAAAAGCTCCAATCAAAAGACATATGGAAGCTGAATGGACACGGAAACAAGACCCGTGCACATTCTGCCTACAAGAGACCCACTTCAGATAGAAAGACATACACAGACTGAACATAGGGGGATGGAAAAAGAACTTCATGTAAATGAAAAGGAAAAACAAAGCTGGAATAGCAATACTTATATGAAACAAAATAGACTTTTAAAAAAGGCTATAATAAGAACAAAGAAGGACATTTCATAATGGTAAAGGGATCAATCCAACATGAAGATATAACCCTTATGAACATTTATGCATGCCACATAGATGTACCTAAACATATAAAGCAAACATTGATGGACAGGGAAAGATTGACAGTAGTGCAGTCATAGTAGGAGAATTTAACACCTCATTGTATTCAAGGGATATATGACAGAAAATCATCAAGGAAACAGCAGCCTTATATGACACATTAGACCAGATGGATTTAATTGATATTTTTAGAGCATTTCATCCCAAAACAACATAATATATATTCTTTTCAAGTGGAACATTTTCTAGGATAGACCACATGTTAAGCCACAAAACAAATCTCAATAAATTTAAGAAGACTGAAATTATATCAAGCATCTTCTCCAACCACAATTATATAAAACTGGAAATCAATTACAAGAGAAACACTGAAAAACACAAACACATGGAGGCTAAATAACATGCTACAAAACAACAAATGGGTTAGCAGTGAGGTCAAGGAATAAATTAAAAGATACCTTGAGACAAAAGAAAATGAAGACACAATGACCCAAAACCCACAGAACACAGTGAAAGCAGTCCTAAGAGGGAAATTCATAGCAATACAGGCCTACCTCAAGAAACAAGAAAAATCTAAGATAAACAATCTTACTTTACACCTGAAGGAACTAGAAAAAGAACAGCAAACAAAGCTCAAAGTGAGTAGAAAAGGAAATAATGAAGATCAGAGCAAAATTAAACAAAATAGAGTATAAAAATAATATAAAAGATCAATTTAATCAAGAGTTGGTTCTTTAAAAAGATAAACAAAATTGATAAACCTTTAGCCAGACTCATCAATAAAAAAAGAGAGAGGGCCCAAATAAATAAAATCAGAAATGAAAGAGAAGTGATAACTGACACCACAGAAGGATCGTAAGAAAACACTTTGAACAATTATACATCAAGAAATTGGACAATCTGGAAGAAATGCATAAATTCCTAGAAGCATATACTTTTCCAAGACTGAGTCAAGAAAAAAATCTAAGCAGACTAGTTACTGTAACAAAATCAAATAAGTAATCAAAAAATTCCCAACAAACAAAAGTCCTGAACCGAATGGCTTCACAGGTGAATTTTACCAAACATTCAAAGAATTAATACTTATCCTTTCAAACTATTCCAAAAAAAATTAGAGGCCACCATGACCTCAATTCTGAAACCACACAAAGGCATTACAAAAAAAAAAAGAGAGAAAATTATAGGCCAATATGCCTGATGAACATATATGCAAAAAATCTTTAAGAAAATATTAGCAAACTGAATTCAACAATACATTAAAAAGATCACACACCATGGTCAAGTAGGATCTACCCCAAGGATGCAAGCCTAAGTCAATATCTGTAAATCAATTAACCATGTTACACCACATAAACAAAATGAAGGATAAAAACCATATGATTATATCCATAGACAGAGAAAAAAAACATTTGACAAAATCCAGCATCCATATGATAAAAACGAAACTCTCAGCAAAGTGGGACTAGAGGGCACATACCTCAGCATAATAAAGGCCACATACGACAAGCCCACTAACATCATATGATGTTATGAGCTAACATCATACTCAATGGGGAAAAACTAAAAGTGTTTTCCTTAAGATCAGGAACAGGACAAGGATGTCCACTGTTTTTTATTCAAAATAGTATTGGAAGTTTTAGCCACAGCAATCAGGAAGGAAGGAAGGGAGAAAGGAAGGAAGAAAAGCCATCCAAATTGGAAAGGGAGAAGTAAAACTGTCACTATTTGCAGATGACATGATACTATATATAGAGAACCCTAAAGATTCCACACAAAAAAAAAACTATCAGGACTGATAAATGAATTTAGTAAAGTAGCAGGATACAAAAGTAATATTCAGAAATTGGTTGCAAATTTTTTATACTAATAATAAACTATCAGAAAGAGACATTAAGAAAACAGTCCCATTGATCATTATCTCAAAAAAAAACCCAAAACTGGGAATAAATGTAACCAAAGAGGTAAAAGGCCTGCACTCAGAAAATTATGAGACAGTGAGGAAAGTATACGCTGTGCTCATGGACAGGAAGCATTATTAAAATGTCCATGCTACACAAAGCAATTTGTAGATTTAATGCAATCTTTATCGAAACACCCATGGCATTTTTAACAGAACTAGAATACATTTATTTGGAACCACAAAAGACTCCATATAGCTACAGTGAGATTCCCTGAGTTTGTCAGGTTTAGTATGTGGCCCCTTTTTTCATCCACAGACGTATTAACTCTTTTAGGCCACTAGGGTGTAATTAGGTAAATCACTGCTTAAAAATGAGCTGTGAAATTGAGTAAGTCTCCACTCCATTGCACTAAATGGCAGTGTAGATGTCCATTAGAGTTCATATGACTTCTAAGACTTCTGGAAACTAACATAAGCAAAGAGAGAACCTCATCAAGTCAGTGCCCCCTCAGTCATTGCCTATTTTATAAAAGCAGATGCTCTGGACTCATTTGCTCATTCTCTCCAAAATCCTTTGTGCTCCGCTCAGGACCAAAGATGAGTTAGGTGATGAGGGTACACCAGGTAAACTCAAAATGAAATCCCTACCATAAGAGTCCCAGAGCCTCAAGGGGGATTCAAGCCTCAGACTCCATTTCTATTTCTGGTGACTTGACCTGTCTCTACATTACTAAAGCTGGAAAAGTACTGTCCCACTCTTCCCATTTAACTCCTCACTCCCTTTGACAGTGAGGTGGAAATGAGACAGACTAGTTGCAAATTCTCCTTCCCACCTAGTATCTGTCATTTCTTAACCCATAGTCATCTCAGTTACCTTGTCTGTAAAATTGCAGGTAATATTTAATGTCTGTTTTGCCTGGGGCACAAAGGATAGCTATTTTAATAAGTTGAATGAGATACAATAGTTTTCTAATAAGTAGTATTTATTAATTTGGTATTTCTTTGTGTTCAATCCCAGACTCGTAGGGCTTGATAAATCAAAGTGAGCATTAATGGATGTGGAGGATCATTTTCCCTGGCTCCTTTCTCGGTATCATGCAAACCCTGCTTGTGCAAGCCTTTCTGTTCTGTCCTAAGGAGCTCAAGGTGTGTCTGCTCCTCAGCCTGGCCAGCTTCTACCTGCTGAAGTTTCCTGTGCAGGCAGAGGTCAAGCAGTTGGCAAAGTCTAGCCAGCCAGTTGCTGTGAAGTAGTACTTCTGAAGGAAATCCTCTATCGCTCCCGCAAGGGAGTAGCAAACTGCAGCCTGGATTAACTGCAGGCTGTTCATCAGTGCACTTCAGCTGCTCATCCACTCTCTGCTGGGCAGCTGGGCAAGGAACTCCAAGACTGCCACTCCCCACTGCCCAGAACAGCCAGAGGCAACACTGGGAATTCCTAATCAGTGCATGCTGTCTTTCCCAGAAAAGGGATTAAGCGTGCCCTAACGGAGCTTACTCTTTCATCGATCTGTCTGGGGGAGAGCAGTGGAAGAGAGAAGGGACCTGAGCAGTCCATTCCTCACCTCCTTAAAAATTCTTTCAAGCTGCTCCAATCCGCCATCAACACTGGCTCTGAGCAAGCAGTCTATGGCATCAAATGTGTCTGTGTGCTTGTAAAATGAGGGAAATGATGCCAACCTCAGAGGGCTGCGATGAGTAAATGAGAGATCACACGTGAAAGCTATTACCAAACTACCTGGGCCATGGTAATACACAATACATGCTAGTTTTCCCTTCTTGATAATTTTTTTGTGAGGTAGCATTACATAATGTGCAGAAAACAAGCCCATTAGTCTCTATCAGAACTCTCTGGTTGTAGGTGACTTAAAACTGACTCGAACTAGATTAGGAAAATTTTTTAAAAAGGAATCTGTTGGCTCATGGAACTCATAGGCATGGCCAGATCTAGGGACTCAGATGAGGTCTTCAGGGCTCCGTTCCTCTTTCTCTGTCTCTTAACTGGCTCTGCTCGGCTCTCATTCTTTTTGCTGTTGACTTCCTTCTCTCCTGCCACAGATAGCATCTCCCCACATGGGAAGGAAGACAGGCACGAGAATCATGATTCAAAGGAAGAGGCCACACTATCTCTCAGTGTCCATGATTTCAGTCTCACAGCAGGACTTTAACCCTGTGTGGGTCACATGCTCATCCCTGAGACCAGGAGTCAATAAACTATCCAGCAACCAACCGGGGCCCACAGGCCAAGTCCAGTCGATGTCTCCTGCTTTGGGCCAGAACATGGGCTAATAATATATGGTCTTTTCATTTTTAAATGGTTAGAAAAAAATTTAAAAAGGGGTAATATTTTCTAACACTTAAAAATTCAAATTTCTGTGCCCATAAATTTCACTTTTATGGGACACGCCACACCCATTCATTTACGTATCTCCGTCTGTTTTTGGCTACAAAGGTAGAACTGATGGTGTTAGGGACTGTATAGCTCACAGAGCCTAAAATATTGCTATCTTCTTTTTACAGAAAAATTTTGCTGACCCTACTCTAGACCAATTATGGTAAACTCGAAGACAGGACACTCTAGTCAGATGTGAGTCATGTGCCCACCCCTGTAGCTAGGAGATAGATAAGGTAAAAAGAATAATACTGCTATAATCACTTCATTTGAATTAGTTTATTTAATCTTTGCAGGAACCTTTATAACCCTCTCTTGATAGACAAAGAAACTATGGCACAGAAGGGTAAGGAATCTGCCCAAAGTTATATAGCTAATAAGTGGTAGACCTGAGATTTGAATCAGGCTGTCTGGCTCCAGAGTTCACTCTCTGACTGCTATAGGGTCTGCTCTAGCAAATTGTTGGGGGTTGGGGGGTAGGTAGGATGGGTTTCCTGGGAAAAATAAACAACAAATATCCATAACACTGTCAGATCAATATGAGTCTGAAAATCTTTTATTTAATTTCTTAGGGCCTTAATTTTTTCATCCAGTGTGAAACAGATAAGATCTGCCCTTTGGGGTGGTAGTGATGATAATGGCTAACAGTCGTTTAGCACAAACTCGGGGCTAATACTAAGTACCTCATGTATATCGTCTCACTAAAGAAACCAACCAAAGGTTACATAGATTGCCCACAGTGGCATGGTGAAGCTGTGCCAGGGCCTTGGTCAGACGCCAGGTCTGTCCACTACAGAGCACTGCCTCGCATCAGAGAGGATGAAGAGAGGTAAGATATCAGATAGACTCAGCAGAGAGCCTGGCACGTTATAGGCGCTCAGTGAAGCTTAGTTTCTTTTCTTCTTCTTGGCTGACTTTTCCCGTTCACATTATGGAGATTTGAGTAAAGAATCTATGTGTATCCTTGAAGAGTCCTATAGCCTTTATCTTTTTATGTAAAACAATGTTTAAAAATCTCCATTTAATCAGTCTTGTTGTCAGAAAGGCAGAGCAAAAAATAGTGAAGGTTTAGAGAAGGGCACAGGGAAAATAATTTGCAGTATCCATGGCAGAAGAGTGTGCCATGAAAAGAGGAATTCCAAACCCTGGGACATTTCATTTGGAAAGGAAAGCTCCTAGAGGCGTGATGTTTACAGTGTAATAAGCCGATGACAGGTATAGGAAAGGCTAATCAAGACTCGGTATTTACTTTTGCCCCCCAAAATACAAGAACCAGACTGTTGAACTCATTGTATAATAGCTGCGTCACCTTCCACTTTGGAACACTATCAAAGTGAGCTTCACCCTCCCTTCCTACTGACTACGGGCCAAACCACACCTTCAGTCCCTGTCAGGACACAAGACACTGCACTCTACACGTACTGTTCAGAATCTGACGATTCCTAGCTGGAAGGCGCACTGGGGCCCTGCAGTCCAGCCTCTTGGCGTGTAAATTCAGCTGAAGCCCAGTAAGGTGAAATGATTTGCTCAAATCTGCATGATGAGCTCATGGAATATCTAGATTTAATTTGGCCTTGGGGTCAGAGGAACTAGATAAGTCCTGGTTAGACCTAAAAGACCTTTCTCAGACTCAGCACTCCCATTTGTTCTTAGTTTTTTTAATTGAAGCTATCATGGTGATACTGGTCAATAAAACCATGCTGGTGTAGTTGGACAGTCAAGTAATAAAAGTGATCTAATTCTCAGTTCAGTGCTCTGTCCTCTTAAGTCACTCTGCTCCTTGGAATAACCGATGTAGGAAAAAAGTGCAATGCTCAATTGTTGGGGGAAAAAAAAAGAAAGATGCTGCACCCCTCCCCCCTTTCCTTCCCCTCACCAACAATAAAGTACAAAGTTCAAAAGAAAGCAACTTGAAAATGGTGAATGCTGGACCCAGAGACCTTTCCTGGAGTGAAACCCTGTGGCCAGGGCAATCCTTGAACAACTTGGTTGCCATCCAAGTCTGTTTTCAGTGGGGAATAAAGTTCATGTTTTGGAGGCAGTATCCTTGACTTTTTATCCTGTTATTCAAATATTTCCTAATAATCTTCAGCATTTATACACTCAAGAGACCTTGAAGGAAAAGGATGCAGGGCTCCAACTTTTTTTCCTTCCTTTTGCTAATGAATAGATGTTTTCTTTCTGATTTCACTGGCCCTATCACCCTATTTTTTTTTCATACAAGGAGGTCGAATAACCCTACAAGGAGGTCAAATGGCAAATAAGAAACTGTTAGTTACAAAGTTTTAGGTTGGATTTAATGCTATGAGTACCTTGCAACATGAAAGACATCTAAGTGGAGAAGAATTGAAATGTTAGCAAATACATACATAAGGCATAAATTTCTTAGGATAAGAAACAGTGGGTGTTTCTGGTGCCACCTATTGGCCGTGCTGTGAGGTTGAACTACATGCAGTATTGTTGGTCATGAAAATGAAATCACGCTGTAGCAGTCACAGTGATAAATTTCAGCACGCGGGCTGAATGTTGAAAGAGGGTGACTGTTGCTTTAACATTATCTTTAATCACAGCTATTTAAACATGCAAGACCATTTTTGCTCTGATTTTCTGCTTTGATTTGTTCACTGGTTCAATGTGTAGAAAGGAATATATAATGAGGCATAATCTTTGGGATCTCTGAGATTAATGAACCACTCAATAATCAGTTTCAAATGACTTTTGTGTCTTAGGATTCAGAACTGCTATGGGTGCCCTGTCCAGTCTCCGGAGCCGTTGCGAGAGTTGGCCACTACAACTCCCAGCTACACCCTTCTCTGGAGAATTGCCTTCGTCTCAGAGGAAGCCACTTTGACCAGGAGGTTACAGGCATGTGGCTTCCACAGCTGGTGGCCAGTAACTGTCGTGGTGGGTACAAATGGCCAGTCCCCCTACCCTTAAGGCAAGATTAGCCCTGTGGTGTAGTTTGTGCTCCAGAGCTCCCACGGGATCAAGCTGAAACCAGGCTCCTGCTGAAGCCCAAATCTTGTGGAGCGCCCTTTCCCTGCCCTATCTCATTTCTCTCGTTCTTCTTGAAACCACTCAGTAAGTCACTTAAACACGACTCACGTCAGGCTCTGCTCCTAAGGAATCTGACCTAAGATAAGAACAATCCTATGGAAAACTGCATCTTTCGAATGAAGAAAGCCATGAGAGCAAAAAAGCCCTTGCACGTGGGGGTCTGCGAATGTGGGGGTCTGCGAATGTGGGGGTCTGTGAATGTGGTTTCCTCGGCATACTTGGGAGGCAAACACTGGGCAGAGCAACTTTTCTCCATAGGTAACAAAGCCCAGGCTGAAGGAGAGCAGCAGCCATACCGCATTATAGGCCCAAAGACCTAGGTGATGATATAAAATAGATCCTTGAAATGGCACTATGCCTGAGTTTTCTGAGAAATGCATCTAGCTTCAAAATAGTACATCCGTGCTGGCATTAGACCTAGTACTCCCAGGGGCAATGAAAAATAACCTGGAACTGGAGGACTTGAGGCTTTACACATTTCTACATCAGCTAGAGGAGCCAGGCCTTTGTAGCTTATGCCAAAGGAGAACCCAGGGAAAAGGAAAAACCTCTGCCAGAGGACAGTTCTGGAAATCTCATAAGAATTGTTGGTTGATTTGATTGGGTTTTGATCATAGGAGTTCCAGCTGGTTCTCTAAAAGAAGCAGTGCCAAGTAAAAAAATGGGAGCGTTGGGTCTAGTCAGACCTGGGTTTGAATTCTCCCCCACTTACTAATTCAGTTTCCTTATCTTCAAAATGGGGATCATAATATTTACCTCCCAGAGTTGTTGGGGGATGTCATTTGGGGGATGGTGGTACTTCAAAAGCAGCGTCAGTTCAGCACCTGGTATGTACAAATCGGTGAATAAAGGGTAGCTATTTTTCTGCACTAGAGCTATAGCATCTACTGATCAGTCTAATCTCTGTCACTAATAAAGGTAATATTTTTGGCTAGTACATTCATTCATTCATTTTAAATCCAATGAGAAAAGGGATGCTGTTTAATTAGTACTCTATTGGGGACCCCAAAAAAGCTATTTTAGTTTTTTATTAATATACAAATTACTATGATCTTCACTTGGTAAAAACCAATGGGACAGTCGAATATAATGAAAAGCTATCCTACATGGTTGAACAGATTGTCCCATATACAAAGGTGTCCCACTGTGGGCAAGTGGGGCTAAAATATAGCCTTGCTTCTCTCACCTAGCCATGAACCCCATGGTCAGTGTCCATCTAGAGGGGACAATTGTATTAATTCTCACAGAAAATGGGCTAGAAGGAGCCCTGACATTGTGCATGCCCTTTTGTTCAGGTTTAAGGTCCCCCTTACAGGCAGAGGGGTTCATGAGTGAGGACCTGCTACAGAGAACACCTAGGCATCGTGCTCTCTTGTCTGAGTCTGCTCTGCCTGGTCTCAGGAAGCTGTAGCCCCCCGCGGCTAAGGCTGAGTGAAAGACCTCCAGACCAGGAGCCACTAAGGAGACAAAACTTATTTCCCTGGCATGAACACTGCCTGTTCTGTGCCGGCCCCCAATGCTTGATCAGTTAGCCAATGACAGGTAAGATTTCCCAAGGAGGGAATCACCTAAGACAAGCATGATCACATGGAGGCCTCAGGAAAGGACTTGTGGGGCTGTGGAAATGAAGAGGTGATAAACATGGACCCCTGCCCCCTCGGCTTTGTCAAAGCCTGAGTCCTTGTTCTTAGCTGTGAGAGATCCAAGTCTCCTGGCTGCCTTTGTCTCCTCTGCCTGACTCAGGCCTGCAGAAATAACAGGGGCGGTGCAATCCAGACCAGAGTCGGTAGACCCCTGGGGTAATCAGGCCTGGGACATAGTATATGCAAAATCCTGTGAGATCTGCTTACTGGAGGATGCTATTGAATTAGAATATGAAGGCACAAGCAGGAAACGAAACTAGCCTTTTAGGTCCTGTAGTCTTTTTAAGTGATAAAACCCCAAACTCAGCCCAGAATCCCAGCGGGTGTTCTGTCAGTCCCTTTGAAAACTACCTATTCCTTTTGATCTTCCTTGCCAGACTAGAATCCACAAACTATGTCTGTATTCTTAATAAAAGCCTACTCAGGCAGGGGCTTGGGTTGCTTTCCACTAGAGAGAGTGGCTATTTTATCCCTATTTCCCCACAGGACTCGGTTATCCCTGTGTATGTTTTCTTGTGTTTCGACGAGCATCGGCAGCAGGGATGGATACTGCTGGCCAGTATCCTCCACACTCTCTAGACCTAAATTCTCCCAACTACATGCCCTACTTTTCACAGACAAAGCCTGACGAAGGCATTTTAGGCGCCAGAAATTAGCTGGCAGGGACATCCTCAAAATATACCCAGCTCAGATATTCTGATATCACTAATACTCAAGGCAGGGTCTGAAAACGTACCAACACCATTACTTGGGGTACAAGATGGAAAATGCATCTCCTGAGCCATACAGCTGATCTTGCAGATTCTGCAGTCTCTAGAGGTTAAGTTATGGAATAGCTGTTGAAATAATATTAATCACTTCCTCACGGGCTTGCTGACCGTAAAGAAGAGTTTCTTGGTCAAGGGTTCCCTTCATTTACAAATGGGAGGGGCATTACTCCCATCTGCGTGGGAGTCACGGTTGTGTCGAATGTTCCTCAGAAAGGCTCTTCCCCTTGAAAGAAGCTCAAAGACACAAACAGCTGTAGACTTCCTTTCCCTTGATAACTTCCTTCCATGCCGCACCCCATTCCTCCAACACATACACAAAATTGTGTCTCATAAGGATTCTCCTCATCTCTCCCTTTCTTGGTTCTGGTCTATGGTGCACAGACAGCCATGTCCTCCAGCAGGCAGAGGCAGACAGGTGATGGCTGTCTATTCTTAAAAGTCTTGTTTACTTTTTAGAATCACGTTTAGCATTTTCTATTGCTCTTCCCAGCATCCTGGGTTACCAAAGCCATTCCAAGCAGCCTAATTCTGTCCTTGGTGGCAATCCTAACTGTCAGGAAATGTCCACATGATAGATAGTTATTAACTTAATGATGCCTACAATATAGCATAGTCTTTAGATAATAGTAGTTTATATACAAGCACATCACTCTCAACATAAGGTTTGTCAATCAAAGAACCAATTGAGGTTCCCTATTACCAACAACTATACTATGAGGTACACATCGAGAGTGTGTCAAGTTCACTTTGCCCACTTCCAAGTGAGCATTGGAATCTATTAAAAGATATAATCTAAGTCACATTCAATACCTGAGCTAGAGATTAATTAAATGTGGTCTCAATCTTCAAGAAATTCACAGTGTAGAAGAATGCCTATGGACGCACCCTGTGACAAACAGACTAAAGCACTTAACAGATTATCATTATTAAGAAGAAAGTCTTGTTCTATAATTTAGGTGCTGAGAAGAAAAATAATATTTACCAACAACCGTTAAATTTTCACAACAAGCCTACTGGCTTGATTGCTGGGTCAGTTATGATGCCTTCAGGAGCAAGGAATAGGAAACCCAACTAAAAGCGGCTTAGACAATAAGAAGAAGAATGCATTATCACTTAACCACAAGTCCAAACATAAGGATTACTGGGGTTGATTAATTCAGTAGCTCAACCATATCTGCAAAAACCCAGACTGTTTCTGTTTTTCCATTCTCTCAATGTGTGTGTGGGGAGGGGGGGTGCGGGGGGGAGAGGGAGGAAGGGAGAGAGAATTATGAATTGGTATGGAGGCTGACCGCAGAGTACATTGGCAAACTGATGGTGTAGTTCCAATTTGAAGGCTGACAGTCTCGAGACCCAGAAAGAGCCAATAGTTCAGTACAAACATGAAGGCAGGGAGAAAAAAACACCAACCAATGTCCCTGGCTTGACTGCAGTAGGCAGGTAGAATTTCCTCATTTCAGGTGAGAATCATTTTTATTCTATTTAGGCCTTCAGCTGATAGGATGAGGCCCATCCACATTAGGAAAGGCAATCTGCCTTCCTTGGTCTATTGATTTAAATGTTAAACTCAACCAAAAAAATGTCCTGCAAGAAATACTCAGAATAACATTTGACCAAATGTCTGGGTGCTCTGTGGCCCAGTCAATTTGACAATAAAATTAACCACACACTCCTCCTCAGCATTTGGTAGTGAGAAGGCACCAACAGTTCCAGTTATCATATCTTCATACAACCAAAAGCTGCAGGAAGAAGAGGCAAATCTTAGGGAAAACATCCCTAAAGATGAGCCCTTCAAACCTACGCATTTCCACTTCATCTCTTGGCTGGAATTATGTCCTATGCCCACTCCTAAACCAATCAATTGCAAAGGAAAAGATTTATCCCTGTGCCCTAGGACCATGAAAGAGCTCATCTTCCTCTGAAGCATTTGACATTGATACACTGTTGTTACCAAGGAATATATGTTTGGATTGGGCAAGTTGGGTCAAAGGAGGCTACTGGCTAAACAACAAATAGCGTCTACCATTATTTCTATTCTCATTTTACAGATATAGACACTGAGGCTCAGAGAGACAGAGTTGGTCAGCATCACAGGCTAGGAAACTGTCAAGTTAGAATCTCCAATCAGATCTCTCTGGCTTAATTTGCTTGCTCTGTTTCCAGATCTATTTGTGGCTAGACCTAACTCCACCCTGTACTGTCACCTTGGGCAAGTGCCTGAGTCTCTCCACATCTTTTCTGTCACTGATAAATAGACATAAGAACAGTCCTTCCCTTTTAGAGTATCATATTAACTTAGATAGTGTATGTAAAGCACTTTTGCTATTATTTGCTGCCCTACCATAGTATATTACAGCTCCGGAGGGCACTATTCACCTAGAATATAAAATGAATTTATGCCCAGGAATTTCACCATAGCATCACCCTTACTAACAGGCACAAAAATAACCTCTAGAGAAATCTTGGATTTAAGCACCACAGCACAGGCAAGTTTTAACTCAATGCCACAACAGGTGAAGGAAAGTTAATAGAATTTTCCATGCCCAGTGGTAAAGACCTTCATATGTGTACCTGTTTAATCCTTACAAATGCCCTAGGATGATAAAGAAATTGTCAGTGCTTTTGTTTTTCCTATATAGAGTTACTATGGTGGGGCTCAGTTCCTAAGAAGGAAACAGAATTTCCTGATTTCCTTGCTGGAAAGACGCTGTCAGTCTGCTAGCACCCTTTCCCGGGGGCTCACTGTGTCCCTCGTGTTCTAAGTGCCAAGGCTTCAGCATGGCAGAGTAAGTACTGACCCGCCAAGTCAGAAGGCCTGGGCTCTTGTCTTGCTTCGTGTGGAGCTAGTATTATCAAAGTGGAAAGTCAATTAACATTTCCTTTTCCCTCTGTATCCACATTTATCTGCAAATGAAGTGATGAGGTAGACTCTTTGGTCTTTAAGACTGTCTTTCAGTTCTGACTTTCCCTGAGCCACATGATCCCACTGCTCCAGCCTCATGGGGACATGAGGGATGCCTTGGCTTCATTAGTAGGGATGCCTTGGCTCACCCCTCAAGGGAGGCTTAGACAGTCACAGAAGCAGAAATGAAAAAGTAACTTGATATAGCTTTGCTGAAATAGTGTTTGGACAAGGAGGAGGGAGAAATGCAATGGCCAAAGTAGAGGAGGAATTGGCAGGCACGGCAGGTCTAGTCACTTGGAGTGTGTGAGTGGCAATGTGTGGCGATATTACTGAGAAAGAAAAAGGGCCTGGTGAGACAGAACAGTGCACGACCTCGCTCCCTGTGCATGCGGCCCAAAGCCCCAGGTCTAATTCATGCGTCTGCTGCTGTTTACCCATAACCTGGTTTCTACAGCAATCCTGGTTTCCCAGGCAAGGGAGACACTGTGATGAGGTGGGAAGAGTCCTGGAGGCCTGGCAAAGGATGTCTAGTTTTACCCCTGTCTTGGGTGTTATCCCTACCCATTGGGTCTTGGCTTCTTTATCTCTTAGGTGGTTTTGCAGTAGATGACCTGGAAGGTTCTTTCTTGGTCTCCGGTAGTCTAACAGATGCTATCACCTGCTACTGTTTCTTTGCATGTATCTGAAAACTGTTTTCTTAAAAGGT